>JAOXJJ010000819.1:8640337-8650749 GCA_025769935.1 Phoenix roebelenii
ATGTGAAGAATGAAGTGTAGATTCTTTTTCGGAGAGAGTCCCCGGTCCCCTCCAGGGAGTTTCCCATTTATAGGGGGATAACGGATTTATCTGCGAGGTGACAGAGCGGAGGTACTGTCGTACGATTAGACATGTAGGAAGAATTAATGTCCGAACGTGCGAATTGATGCTGTTTCCGTAGAGGAATAGACTGGTGCTTTTGTATCATTGTGAAGCCATGCCGGCATTTATGGCCGAGCAGGTCTGCCGTGTAAAACTGGATAACGGGAGCCATACACTCTTAATTGTTGAGTGAACTTGGCGTTTGGGAGAGCCATGCGCTTTAATTATTGCGTAGACAAAGTGTCTGTCATGGTCGTACACGCTGGTCGTTGAGAGTGGGGGGGCGTACGGTGAGAGAATACGACAAGGAGTGCTTGGTCGCTCCCTGCTCGGAGGGATGCTCGGTGGCTCCCTGCTCGGAGGGATGCTCGGTGGCTCCCTGCTCGGAGGGACACTCGGTAGCTCCCTGCTCGGAGGGACTCTTGGTAGCTCCCTGCTCGGAGGGACTCTAGGTAGCTTCCTGGTCGGAGGGATGCTCGATGGCTCTCTGCTCGGAGGGGTGCTCGGTAGCTCCCTGCTCGGAGGGGCGCTCGGTAGCTCCCTGCTCGGAGGGGCCCTCGGTAGCTCCCTGCTCGGAGAGGCCCTCGATAGCTCCCTGCTCGAAGGGACGCTCGGTGGCTCCCTGCTCGGAGGGATGCTCGGTCACAGCTTTTCCCCCAACAGGAAAAGATTCTTTTTTTTGCAAAAAATGAACTGCAAGGAGGTGTTGAAGGGATCAAACAATGGTCTTGTTGTCAACATTTTAGAAGCAATTCTCTTTACCATGATATGAGATTGTACAGAAGCCTTAAGCACTAGCCTCATTTAAGATTGGAAAAATTGGTTTGGCCTCAAAGAAATAAAGTCTATCTTTTGATGGTATTTTGGGGGAAATCTCAACCTTCTAAGTCCTAAAACAGTGCTTTGTTTGCTCATCTTTGTTAGATAGGAGTTGCCCGTGTTTGATATTTTGGAGCTGGATCCACATGTATGTAGATACTCCAACAAACTCTTCTCCTTTTCTAGTATAGACTAAGACAGCAAGGGAAGGAGGAAGGGTTTCTCTTTCTCCTAAGAGGAAGAATTGGGCATAGATTTCGTATTAATCTTAAAAAAGCCGAGAGCAATTAAATGATTTTATCTTATCTTTCCCCCCCCCCATATAGGAGGATAAAATGGGCGGTAGACTCGAGTGGAAAGGGGTACACATGGAATCCAATCATGGCCCATAAGGTTTTAAAAAATAGAATAAGATTTGCTTAAGATGCAGATGCAGCACCCTGAATAGGAGTCTAGCTAAAAAAAAGTTTTTCCATATTCTTGGGTGAACTGTGGCGCCCTAAATAAATGTTTCCTGCTTCTAGGTTTTTTTTTAAATGTCTCTTGGGGGAGTTGGGGCCCCTGCTGCTCCTCTAGATCGGCCATTAGTTACTGCCTACAAGACCATTTGCTTTTTCTTTAATAGCCCATATAGTTTGTAGTAAATGTATGATTGACCGTGCCACTTTTTTCCAATCCTATTGTTGCTAACAATCATGATCCTGCTGCTCATCCAACATATGTGGTGGCATCACATGATGTTGCAGCATAATATTCATCTAAGAGCTCGAAATGATGAATGCTGAAGACATGGAAGAACATCACGAAATATAATTATGTTTTTTTAGACAAAAATCTTCTAGTCATGTTATAAAGATGACTGCGATAGTTTTACATTAGGAAAAATGAAGTTCAATTCTAATGTTTTTCTATAGATGAATTATATGGAGAGGTGTTAATTTGTTGCCATCAGTTTAAATTTCGAACGGAATTAAGTATGCATTTAATATTGAAATATGATGAGGTTATATATAAATAAGGAATTAAGGATTTTTATTTATGGGGTTTTATAAATGAGGACCCTTGATGAATTGACCAATTTTTTGTTCTCTATAAGGTTTTGGAACCACTTCACATCTTCACTCTACTTGTTCTTGCTTCTTACAATTTTTTCCTTGAACATGTAACAAAAATGCTGGTGTTTTTATTATAACCTTCATTTTTTTGAGAATAAATTATAACATTTTCTTTGAAAACATCCAATAAAATATTATAAATATTTGAGAATATATTTTAACATTTTCTTTGGAGACATCTGATAAAATATTATAGCATTCAGTTGCTATCGTATAAACTCATCAATGCTTTCCAATATGGTGACATTTCAAAACACTTGTATGAAGCTCTCTTTATGGGTGTTGGTAGCTATGAAACTATATTGTGGTAAGAAAGATGATTTGTAAGCTTGAGTTTTCATCTCACTGTTGGATATTTGAATATTTTGATGTATATCAGTATATACATAAATTAAGCCTTGCTTTCCTTTGATTGCTTTACTTTATTTGTGTTCTTTTTTCTTCCTTTTATCCCTTATCAGTGGAAGACAAGATATGAAATTTTTCTAATAGAAAAAAGTAACGCCCTTTGCATGATGAATTGGAGGCCTTATCTATGAATCAGAAACTCAAGTGCTCTATTCTGCTACTAGTATTTTATGTGTAAAATAGGATGATGAATAGGTGAAAGAAGCAACTTCAGCTTGAGCATTGCCTACTTGACTATTTGAAATACTGCAAATTATTAAGTTGATGTTTGTGTTTCTAGGATGTGAATGGCATTTGTATCCTTTCCTACTCTAGATTGTATGATACTTACATGCCATTGTCTCATTCAATTACCTGACAAATTCAATGTGAGTTATTAAGGATGTTATATGCAAATATATCAATCTATGCTTTGTGCATGCAAAGCCTTTTTTCGATGAGATTTGGTGATTGATGGCATGTTGCAGGGTTTCCTAGTGAGTTGGTTGAAGATTCAAAATTCGTTCCTTTAAATGCTGATGATCCTGTCTATGGTCCACCTGTAAGTCTCCAAGGTCTAAATTGATGATTAATTATCTAGACTAGGGATTTCCCATGGCATTAACTCCTTGATTATAAAACTGACTTTTGTCCTGAAAAAACTAGCCATAATCCTTTTTCTTACAACAATCCAGTTGCATGCAAGTACATGTTGAAACAAATGAGATTTCTCCTTGAGTTTCACATTTTTTCAGTAAGTTTAAAATTCAGCAAGCCCTTGCTATTAGTCAGATTGATTAGAACAGTAAATGGGACTTGTTTTCTACAATGTTTTTAAAAAGAACTCGAAATTATTATATCATAGGCCTTTCCAAGACATGAACTTTGTAGAGTTCCAAGAAATGGAAGCTTTAAATTAAATTTGTAATGCTCATCAAAAGTGATCAGGAGTTGTTCACTCTGTATTTCTTTTACTCATCATCTTGAGGATTGTAAGCTTTCATCCTATATCTCTTTTAGAAGGCATCAATGTCGGTGAACTTTTAGATATACTAATTCTTGCTATTATTTTCTAGTCTCGAACAGCAACTGTTGGAACAAGTTGCAAAAAATATTTTCCCTCTCCAGCATTAGAAAACAATTCAAATCTAACTAAAACAATATAACTAGATGCCTAGGATTGAAAACCTTCCCTTACTAATGCCATACTGGCCAATATGCATCATAGCATCTAAGGACTGGCACAAAGAACCCCAGCATGCCCTGATTTTAGCAAGCGAATCCCAAACCTTTGCAAGTCATATATCATTTACCGTACCATACCTATTGGCAAGATTCACCGTCTCAGTACCGAATTCTGTACCGGTGTCACACTAACATAGTATAGATACGGTACAAAATTTTTTTTAGCGTACCGAGTATCAGTACGCCATCCGTACCAAGTATCGATACCAAATTGGTACGGTACGATATGCCCCATACTGCTCGGTTCGGGCCGGTATAGCATACCATGCCCGCTGCTGACTTATACAAGCCCATATGTTGATATTTAAATCCACAAAGCATGCATGATACAACAGTGTATCGACCTTGTTATGATGATCTTAATTCAAGTTTTTCTTATTTTTATTAGTGGAAGTCCATTTTGTTATTTTTTTCATTAAATAAAATTTGTAGATAAAAAAATGTAGAAAATGGAGATGCAGGGGATCAAACCCTATACCTCTCGCATGGAAACAGAGTGCTCTACCATTTGAGCTACATCCCCATATTAATTTGTTCCAATGGATGTTTCTTATTAATCATGATTAGAAGATATTTCACAATCTTCAACCTAGCCCAAATATTTCTCAAATGCTTTTTACCATTTGATATACAAAAGGACTATGGAAGATATCCACAACTTGCTTTATAGGATAGACTAGTTGTGAATCACCATGACAATAACTGTTTCTCTGCTTCATTTGCTCATCAAAACTAGAATATTGGTTATATAATAGCATAAACTTTTCATGGTACAAAAAACTTCCTTAATGCTGCAGAGGAGAACCATCAATATGGTCTCAAGTTCTTAACAACCACGTCCTTCAATGGAGATGGATCGTCATGAACTTTTTACCACCCTACCCTGTTATTTTCACAAATATCAAAATTTGACAAAATAGGCTTTCAAAGAATATCAGTGATCATTCTCGTTTCCTACAAATGGAAGGGATACTGAAATAAAGCACCTAGTGGGTGAATTAATCCAAACGGGATTACCAAAGGAATAAACATAGTTTCTTAGAGGAAAATGTCATCACTTTCAAACACATCATTCGAGAAAAATATTAGAGGTTGTGATGGACCACCATGTTCAGATTTGAATGTCTGCAATATTTTAGATGCATCGAATTTGGAGAAGCATCAGTGGAAGTGTCATCAATAAACACTTGCATGGTTTTACTTTCAGATGTTTGAGAAATAGTGAATGTGAGATGCTCTTAAGGAACCAAACCAATATTATTTTTTCCTTTTCCTAGCTCTAGCATACTTGCAACTGTAAATCCACAGGTTATTCCAGCACATTGACTGGCAGATTTTTTTCCTTTTTTCCTTCTTTGGAGAACTAGTATAGGAAAAAGCCCAGCCAAAATCAGGGTGAGGGTGGGACTTCAACCTAGGCCATTACTACCAAACCCCTACTGACTTTACCAACTGAACTAGCTGGCACCCTTGACTAGCATAATTTTTTTGATCCAAGGTTTCAATTGAACAGAGATACAAGTGTTAGCTTTCTTATCATGATAACTTTTTGAAGCCATTTGTTCAGCATTAGAAGATAAAACGTAGCTTTTATATCTCTTAATTTTGAAGAGGGATGTTGGAAAAGTTGAAAATGTAATCTACTATAAAGGGAAGCAATAGTTTACCTTGTACAATGTGTAAGGGTAAGTCATAGTTAATAATGTAACATGTGAATGCAATATATGATCAAAACATCCGTCGCCTACTGGAGGAGTGTGGCTCCTACGAGGTCGCACATGTTTATCGGGAGACAAACAGTGTTGTGGACTGAGTTGCCTTTTTTGCCGCTCATCACTCAACGGGTTTCACCTGGGTGGATCACGAGTCTGTGCCAGAGCTTTTTTGTAGCCTTTTGTTTTCTGATCTTATTGGCCGTATTCATACCCATCGGGCATGAGCCACTATTGTACCCAAAAAAAATACTGTTCTTGTTCCTGTAAGGACCCTTTTGGGCATGTATATAGTTCCACATCAGCTATGTACTAAATAGATCTTGAGTATTTGTACAAAGCCAAGGAACCAAAATAAGACCTTCTAGCTAGCCTTTTTTGGTGAGGTCTTGGATCGTTACATACGATATCAGAGTTGACTCGATCCATGGCCTATGTGGACTAGATGACACTGTAATACAAGCTATTTTAGGGCTGACCATGAGCCGATCATGGTTCTTGTGATTGGATTTGGTTCAATTTGGACCCTTAGCCTAGCAAGGATACGAGGGCTTAAAAAAGAAGAGTATGCGAGGACCTTTGCAGGTATGTGTTTAGTCCCACATTGGCTATGTACTGGGTAGATCTTGGATATTTATGTTGGGCCAAAGAATTGAAATAATACCATTTGGCAAGCCTTTATGGGTGGTCTTAGGTCGCTATAGTTCCTGTATATAGTAACTTATCTAATTTTACTACAGTTGCTTTTATGAAATATTGCATATATTGGGGACTATATTAGAGTCCCCTTTAATGGCTGGTTTGAATGTTTCTTGCAAATGTTGTCTGTTGCATCCTCTCTTAAATTCTATAAATAAATTTCCTTTTCTTGCTGCCTCAGCATTCCAATATTCTTGTATTTCACCTTTTGTGAAGAGTAGTGCCTAGATGTTGGTTCATAAAAATTTGCAAGGTATTCAACAAGTGTTAGGCTGAGTCACTAAAATTTTCTGCTTGTCCAGAAGTATTGGCATCATATGCTTGTTGGTACTCTTATAGGTTGCAATGTGAAATTTCGATATGCTGGTAAAGAATCTCATAATCCTATGAACCAAATCTCAGGAGATTCAATGTCTTCTTGTATTTCTTTATTGCCTCTAAACTATTGATAACCAAAATTCATTTAAAATCTTCTATATGTGATTATGAGACATTGATGGCCTTCATTTGGGGTCTACAAATGGTTTAATAATCTCTTCGGGGGGTGCTTACTAATTGGTTGGATATGTCAAATTTTGGCATAACTAATATTAGATGTTTGAGTTCATATGTAGTATTATTTTGTGTAAAAGAAGAAGCACAATGACAATGATTTTTCCTTGATTCCTTCTATGAACCTGAAACCTGATAAGCATGCACATATGATTGTCAAATGAAAGTAGCTATTTAAGGATTCCTATTTTGCAGACTTTGGAAGTTCTGACACTATGCACAAGTGCATAATGGCAGCTTCCATGATGGTTATTAAACAAGATAGATGTTCAGTCTTGAGAAATAGTTTTTACTTCATATCACATTACTTTGATGAAAAATCTTACCTATCATTATGGAAATCCCATTCAGTTATCCCACTTTATCAAACTTTGACGTGTTGGACAATTTTCATATTGCAGGCTTTACTGCTATTGGGATTTGATGCAGATGAAATGGACATGGTACCTCTCTCACACACACAAGAAAATTATAATAAGTATGCTATAGCTAGGATTCAACAAATGGTACTTGCAGTGGTACCAATTTTCTGTTGGACCAGTATGGTACCAGTTCGTCCCTTGGTAGCAAGAATCTTCCATTTAGAATGGTGAATGGCTTCCAAATTTTCTTGAAAACTTATCCCTGCACTCGCTTTCTAAGTGTTTTTGTACTATTTTTTAGGAGACCTGCTTCCACATACCTACACCTAGCATGCTTCCGATAACTAAGATCGATCCCATATGGCTCATGGTATGGCATTGTGTACCGGTATCGTAATCGTATGCAATTTTGAGTTTTTTTTTTAAAAAAAATTGTTATCATTTTTTTGTTTTGTAGGCCTACTATGCCTATTAGGGTGATTTGGTTCCTTTTTTTAATATCTTCATGGTATTTGAACATATGTGTCGTATCGGAGTGTTGATATCCATACCAACACCTAAATTCTTTATAAAAATTGCCGTCCCATTCAGGATGCCCCTTGGTGCCAACATAACTGGGCTTAATGCTGTTGATATCAACTTGCTTTGAATGAGATGCATGGTTTGGGCATCATCCTGGCTGAATTGGGCGTTGTATCAGCTGGTTTCCATTGCATGGCTAGTACATCTCAATTTGAACACATTTTGGTGACCCAGACCCCATCCAGGTCCCGTTTTTGTGCTAGAGTGTTATGGTACTGATGGTACCATCCCATTTCAACGGTATTTAAAACCATGGGCTCTAGATACCATGTAGAAGTTTCTTGCAAGTTGCTTAAGGCATAGATGTGTTGATTTATCTTTTCTAGTAAGCAGATATCCACATAATTTCTTTTATATTTTTCTTATCTTTTTATAAGATTTTATAAGCATTTAAGATTAACTTACTTTCAGGTGGACATTCAGATCATTAGATCTCTTATTCATCATAAACATCTTGCTTCCTGGTGACTGTTTCCACCTATGATGTATGTATGTTTCAATTGCAGATTAAGAAGTTTCTAACAGAGCTTGATGGTGAGTTTTTAAAGGTAACCTTCACACAATCATGCTAATTCTTTTTGTTTCTTGCCATTTTCGCTCCTAGAAACATGGATGTTCCAACTATATGTCATCCATGAACAAAAAAGTTGCTTCCATTACATATATAACAAGTTATTTATATTGATTCAATATGTTTGATTAAGCATTTGTGTTTTTAATCTGATGCTTCTCTATGCTTCTTTAGATTATTACTAGAGGCATATTGCTTGGGACAAAGCTCATTATGAGGTGGAACTATCTAAATGAAGCTGATTTCATGATATATTTTATTGCGCAAGCAACGCTCATAGCCATATTTGAAACAAAGTAACTATAAGTTTTATGCATCCAATTTCACCACTCTTTCTCATCCAATTCCATGTCCTCTGGCATGATAAGCCTTCAGAATTCCTATATGTTGTCCTTATGGCCAAAAAACAGTGAAGTTTTTTACCATTTCACCCACTTTTTAGGTTCTTCTTTCATTTATCTTTACATGTAGATCCAAGTCTCCCACTTTACCAGGGGTATCTCCTTTTAGGTTATAAAAATCACTAGCAGAACTTCCTAGTTTTACCAGAGAATTCAGTGAATTTATTCACCTCTGCTTCTCTCATTTTCAAGAAGCAAAATGTATTGATATTTTCTAATCAAAGAGGGAATATGAAGTCTATTCATGTTATTTATTACCTCAAATCAATGGTAAAATTGCAAATTTACTTTTATTAAGAATTTCTACTATTTTCTTGCTTTTTTAATCACATTTTAGTTTATCTGCATTGTAGATTAGCACATCAACTTTTCTGCATATATTTTATTGGTACTAGGAATAATTATTGATTGAGCATTCAAAAACATGGTGGGGTGGTGGATGGCCAAATAGACAATAAATTTACACTTAGAAATCCGAGTCCAGAGAAATACTAAACCCCTGTAACCGTCCATGATGGCATCCAAACAAATCTCTCTTTCTAGGAAAATCCAACTGATCAGCAGATCATGGGGTTAGAATTTCTAGATTCTATAGGAAATATGCATATAAAGAATTTGCATCATGTATAGACTTCAAGTGTCAATCCTCCATTAAGATTCAGTTTTTTAGAATTTTATTGCCTCTTTTTATTGTGCACATGTTTACCTTTTTCTTGAAGAGATATGCACATATTTATGTTAATCTGCTATTGTGCGGAAGAGATGCAGGTATCGATATGTCAATGCGCATTTGATGTTTCTCGATTTCTAATGCTAATTCTGGAACTGTCTTGTCTTCAGGTTATTTATTGTACCGAAGATATGATGAAGCTATCAGTTTGGGATGCAATGCATATTGAACAATGTGATCTAGAAGATGTGAAGGTTAAGATACTAATTTATTGTTATTTATGTTCATCAAAAATTTTTGGCCTTATTCAAAGTCCATCAAAGTAAAAGTATTGAATAGTGGAATTACAGTAAATTGCCAAAGAAAAAAGTATAGATTAAACCCATAAACATGGTATTTCTGTATATTATTCTAGTGATATATCTCATTTTGCATGGCCGTACCAATCATACCATGCAAAATGCTAGTTCATTATATATTCAAAGGTCAATCTGCATCCTTGGTATTTCCGTTAGTAACAGGAATTTAGTTCCTAAACACCTCACTGTTTCTAGACTTCAGAAAATCCAAAATTCTAATCCTAATCCTAATCTTGAAGCCCGTCTCTCATTATCTTCCTTGCTATTCATGCTGATGCTATTCATGCTTCTGAGGACCCAGCAAAAGATCTCCTGTTTGATCTCTCATCATTTCAGACTGAAAACATTATTTGTGTCATAATTCATAGACTATATCAACTAACTAGCATTATAATTCCTTACTTTTCCAGTGGTAAGTATGTTTTCTCAATTTACAGATTGCAAAATCATTGCCAAGAATATGCTTCTTATCTGGCTTAAGTGGCGAAGAGATGATGATGTTTGTTGATGCATTTCCAGAAACTGGTATGAAATATTCATCGTTCAATCAGCATATCTAGATTTCACAGTCAAATAAGTTAAGCAACTTATCTTCAAGTTGATATTTAGTTTGATGACAGCTTCACAAATGTAAGAAGAGCTAATATTCAGAGTTAACCTTGTTTGCTTGTGCTAATGTTGATTAAGCATGCCTTATACACTTTTTTTGGTGATAAATAACCTACTTAACTCAGTGGTTAGAGTCAAGGTCCGCCGTATCGGTACCGGTCGGCGTACCGGTGGCCGGCCGGACCGGTACGGTACCGGTCCGGACCGGTACGTACCGGTCGGTACCG
>JAOXJJ010000819.1:8650849-8690627 GCA_025769935.1 Phoenix roebelenii
AGCCTCTCGTTCGGTTTTTATAACCAAACGAGAGGCTTAAGAAGTGGCCGAGAGTCTCGGCCACTTCGTGCTGTCAACTGGAAAGAAGTGGCCGAGGCCACTTCTTTCTTTCATTTGATGGGCCACAGCTTTTTTTTTTCTTTGAAAGAAGTAGGCCGTGGGCCACTTCTTCCTAAAAACCACGCGCGGCGCGTGGTTTTTGAAACCACGCGCCACGCGGTGGTTTGAAAAACCACAGCGCGAGGCGCTGTGGTTCCAAAAAAAAAACGTTTTTTTTTTGAAGAAGTGGCCCTTCCTTAAAACCATGCGCGGCACGTGGTTTTTGAAACCACGCCCCCCGCGGTGGTTTTTGAAACCACAGCGCGAGGCTCTGTGGTTACGAAAAAAAAAAAAACCGTACCGGTGCGAACCGGTACGAGGCCGGTACCGCTTTGTTCGCGCTTGGTACCGGCCGGTACGGAGCCCCGTACCGGCCGGTTCGCAGATGAAAACCGGAAAATACCGGTTTTCATCTGTTTCCAGTACCGGTCAAGGACCGGACCGGTACGGGCCGGTACGGCATTCCTTGGTTAGAGTATTGCTTTCATACGGCGGGAGTCATTGGTTCAAATCCAATAGTGGGTAGAACTTATTAGATACCGAAGTCAAACGAATGAATAAGAAGATCTCGTTCGATTTCCTACATGAGGAAAATCGACTGATAGACATGCTTAACTTTAAATAGTGCTAGGATGACTTTCCTTCTTACAATAGTCTTGCTATAGAGTTGAAGAATCAATTAGCCCGGGATTTTTTATTTAGATCTTCAACTACTTTCAAAATCAGTAGTGGGCATCCAAATCAAAGATCTACACCATTGATCATGATTTATCTTACTAAAAATACCTAGAAACCAAAAATAACATGTTTTCATGGTCTCTAACCTGTGCATCACGTGGCCACAAAAATGGACAGTTTTCATTGTGTTAGTATACTAAAATACATGATAAAAAATTTAAATTGAGAGCCCACCTTTTGACCATGATTTAGACATATTTAAATAAATATTAGTTAAGAATTAATAAATTTTAATTCTTAAATCAGAGCAAAATATGTTCGTATATCATTTTAACCGTTCATTTTGCACCTACTTGATCCATAAGCTAGAGACCTCCAAAATATGTAATTTTGTGTTCTTAAGTATTTTTATGGTATAAATCACAATTAATGGTGTGGATCTTCAATTTGGAGGCCGCATTATTTTATTTTAGAATCAGAAGGAATAGATGCCGTCTCCTTTTGAGAGGAGCATAGTCCATATGTGTGTGGGTGTGCATGTGCACGTGCACATGCAAATGCGTGTGCGTGTGTATACATTTTTAAGTATATACTTCTTTTACTTCAGAGGTTAGATTAGCTCAAACCTTATGTGTAAGAACTTGGGAAGACCACATCCTCTCATTAATCCCTTGGCAAGCTGCTGTTCATGAGCAACTCAAGTTCAGCTTGAATTAATTGAGCACTTGAAGCTAAGCTCAATTACGATCGAGAGAGCTTGAGCACGGCCTCACTTGCTCACATCCCTATTCTATTCATAAAGATGCATTGAGTTAAAACATAAAATAGTGAGATAACTGGAGGTTGAATATGTCTTAATGCATAAAACAAGAAGCAATTATTTAATTCATAGAGAGGCAAACATGCTTGATCCAAAAGGATTTGCTGCCACTAGTATGAGATAAGAATGTCTGCACATGAACAAATTCTTCTATTATATTGAACATGCTTGATATTTTTTCAACACATTATCTACATTATTTCTTTCTGTTTATATCAGTTCAATTCTATGAACTTTAATGCCACACATGATGTTATTTCTATGCAGGACTCAAACCAGCTGTATTTGCAGCACTTGTACCTAATAGTGCAGATAAACTACTTGGAGATGTGATTGAAGAGATCATGGGGGACCATGAAATGCTGGTTCGGTTCAACTTTCGTGATCTTACATCGCTTTGGTCTATATTATCAATTTAATTTTCTTACAACGTTTCTCGCATGATTCAGTCAGGTAAGCAGTCAAGTTAGATTACGCCATTATACAACAAGAAAAAATGATCTAGTCATAGTAAATGTCTTCGCCGACACAAAGTACTTGGGCCAACCAGTGCAGAGGAAAGAACTGCTTCCAGAAAGACTTTGTCCTGGTTTTGTAGTCCCTGTAAAACCAAAATATGAAATTTGTTCGAGGGCATAAAGTATCATGACGGCCATCTGTAGCTGCTTCCGAAATCACTAGAACTGTATATTAATACACTATTATATGAAATATCCATACTTATTTGTTCATTCGTCAATGGAATGTAAAATTTGCTGTTGAAGTGTGAAAGAAACAGTGAGAAAGAAGGGGAAGAAAGCAAATAAGAGGTTCACTCTAATTGCAATTATCTGGCTAATTCATTCATCTGGAAGGGCATCCTGAGATAAGAGTTCTGTGGGAGAATTCCATTTTTTGCAAGTCCCTTTGTTACAAAGTATTCAACAAGCTGTATATGTTCGATACAACCTCCTTGTACCGTGAGAATGTTAAGAAATTGTTTGACACGAAGTCCATGAGTCTTCCAGGTTAAATTTGAGATTTAGCCTTCTAACATGACTTGTGAATTCCATGCTTGCTAGTTTCTCCTTTTTTTTTTTTTTTTCTTCTTCTTCTTTTTTGTTTTTTTCTTTGGGAGGGGGGGTGCTTAGGCGGGGGTCTCATAATACACGAGTATGAATACATCCAATAAAGTCGGAAAACAAAACATCACGGAGAGCCCTGGGCAGCTCTTCCTTTGCGTCCACAGAGTACTGCCTGAATGACTAACCACATAAGAGGGCATCCAATCTGTGGCCCCATTGGTATCCTCCCCGTCGCTGCACATGCTTGCTAGCTTCAGAAATGCTCTGAAGGTGCATAGTTCCATTGTTCACAGTAACCGCGTTGTCCACATATGATTGTTGTTGATACACGATTGCCAGTCTATGTATCTGCAGAATGATTTAAAAAGTTGGTGGGAGCAAACTGGACAAAAAATGGTCTTAAGATTTTCTAATCCATTAGCAAATACATTAAAGACATTCTCTTAATAAGAAATTTTTACTCATCTTTGATGGCATGTGAAATGAATAGTTTACTTAATGACAAGATTTGAAAACCATGTTAAAATACAAAAAGAATGGAAAATAAATAAATAGTGAAAGGTATCTCGTTAGTAGCCAAGGCTGTAGAGATAAAGAGAAACAGAATAGGAAAAATCCATGGTTAGATTTATTTATTTATTATTCTGAGGGCAGTTCGTGGTTAGATGTCAGAGACAAAATATAGAAGTTGAAGAAGCGATGACTTAGGCATGGAGGAACTGGCATGACAGATCTACAGACCAAGAGCACCACTTCAAAGATGGGGTTCTTCATGGGGGAGTTGCAAACAATTAGCATTACCTTAACAAAGCCTGTAGGTCCTTTGTTAAGGAATCAAGTTGTACTGATGTTCTTATGGTTCTTTTTTTGTATGGTGCACTAATGTTCTTCTGGTTCTTATTTTTCTAATTAAGCCATTAAATGTTATTCCTTTTCTTAATGTTATCCTAGTTGACTTAAGAGATTAAGTCCACTACAAAGAATAAGGCAAGTAACATCATATAACTAGTCACCCAATTTACTTGGTATTCAATATGAAACTTAATCTGAAAATCTAGAATTTTGAAGTACATCATTAACAAAATTAGCTAACAAAAAATACATTCAGTTTATCAGTTTTGCATGTCCCATGGATAAAGACATAAGTAGAATTATGGTCATGGATGTGACATGATTGCTTAGACAAATCTGACTCCTATATTGTCACGTTCCCAACCTGAGATCGCAAGTCAGGGGTCGTGTCAACTGCCGCATATTCAAAGATAACTTTCTCCATATAAGGCATCTCAATATGATATCATAAATATACAGCAAAATAATTTAATTAATAATACACAAACTTTATTTGATTAACTAACTCAACTTACAATATCTCACAATTCTAACATTAGTTTAAGATAAAACATCAATTTAAATAAACTTTAATCTAAGATAATTTGTACCACAGTTCTTTTAGTCACTCTTCCATATTGAAAACCTTAGTAGACTAGTTTTTTGAATTTTTTTTTTAAAAAAGAAATCGTATAATGAGCTAAACAACCCAGTAAGCAATGGACACTCTAACTAGATAAATCAGGCAATCAAATAGATAATAATATACAAAAAATAAGTATATATGTAGCACGAATATACAAATCAAATCTTTTTAAAAATATTAAAATTCTGTTCATATATTCAATTTTTTTTAAATATTATTTCATCTTATCGATCCTGAGTTATGACCACATCATCCTATGGCAGGGTCATAACACCGATTAATTATCTGGTGGTGAGCTGCGCATCATCTTACAGCAAAGTCCTTTAGAATTGCTGGTTTGTTGGTGGTATGTCACTAATCATCTTAGACACAACCTTCAGGACAATTCACGTGCCAGCGTATTAGTCCCTATTGGTGCGGTCCTCAACACAGCGAGGTTGAAATTCAAATAGTTTTAGGTTCTACATTCTAGTTCCAAAGTCATAAGGTATCAAATCAATCAATCATATTCATAATAAGATCGTATATTATCATAATATTCCAAAATAATATTTTTTATAATAATATACTATCCATCAAAGTTATACATCATCATAATACCATTCAAAAGTTATGAATATAATAATTTAATAATTACTAATAAATTTTAAAAAGATAAAATTTTATTAATTGCTGATAAATTTAGAAAAAGTGAAACATTACTTACGCTAAATTCAATCTTTCTAAAAATTCAAATATCATTCATAAATTAATTTTTTTCTAATCATCAAATTCAAATCGACCGCCAAAAACTATGGCCACATTTTTCCTATGGAAAACACCGACTAATCTTCTTGCGGTGAGTTGCACGCCAACTTACAGCAAAATCCTTCAGGACCACTGGTCTGCTGGTAGTATGTCACTAATCATCTTGGATATAACCTTCAAAATAAATAACGTGCCAACATAGTAGCCCCCATTGGCAGGATCCTCGATATAGTCTAACTATGAGTCTAAATCTATTAAAATTCAAAATTCTTTTTCTCAAAACATATTCTATATTCCAAATCAAAAGATGCAATATCAAAATCAATAGAATATAATCCATATCAAAACCAATACATTCAATAAAAAAATCATACAATATTCTTAAAAAAGGTATATAACATTGTGCATCAAATTCATAAATCAAGAATAATTCGATTCAAAAAAAATATTTATAATTTTTTGATAAATCTAGAAAATGGTTACATTACTTACCTTACAAACATAATCCATCTAGCAAATAATATTCAAAAAATATATATATATTTTAGAATTTCATCATAATATAAAAAAACTTAAATTCTAACACGCACGCAGGGCTGACTTAGAGGGAGTGCCCGTCACCTCGGCCGATCAAAGTAAAATTCATCGAATCATACTTGAACTAAGGTATAGATGGTTTAACAAAGATCAGCGTGATTAAATCTCACAGTATTTGGCAAGAGCCAAGATAGGGCTGACACACCACCCGACAACCCTAGATCAGGATCCTTCACCAAGGTTAATTCAAATTCACTATGAAGAGTTCCTATTGGATCCAACTATCCTAGAGAGAGTAGAAAGAGAAAGTTTAGTAGAGAGAGAAGCTTAGAAAGAGAGAGAATCTTAGTTCGAGTTCAATCAGAGGTCTGAGTTAGTTGTCAATGGCACAATCAACCTAGATCAATTAACATGTCTAGCCATGAATCAAGAGAGAGAATAAGATTAAGAAAGCATGGGGAAGAGAGAGAAAAGAAGGAGAAAGAAAGCTTCTCTCTCTAACTAAGGAAGAGGAAGGAAGAGGATGGCTGCAGGTGATGCCTGAGATTAGAGACCTATGGTTGGTCAACAGGCAGCCAAAAGCACCAAAAACACCAAAAAATAGTTTCGACCCCTTGAACTATGAAACCAACGCATCTTGGTGTCTGGAGCTCTGGCCACAGCTTCCAACCACCATGAGGGATCAAGGTAAGCCTTTGGCGACAAGCGCCGGCAATGGAGGTAGCCGGAATAAAAAAAAATAGGGCTAGTTTCCGAAAATAGGGGAAGGAGTGCATTTCCCTTTTTGCCCAAAATCCGGCAATTACCGACCGACATCGAGGCTCCAAAGAATCCGAAGGAAAGAAAGACGGTGGCTCGAGGGAGATCGGGTCTTTACTTGGTTCTGGCGGCATTTGGACGTGGCGGCGATGACCAAGCTTCGGAGGGAAAACCGAAGAGATTTCCAGCAAAGCTTCGATTTGGGTCGATTCCTTGGTGAGGAGGAAGAGAGGATGGGGAGGAGTTCTAAATACAGCTCGGCTGCGACCAGAATCCGATCCGTCTGACCAACTCGGGGAGGAAGAAGACTCCCATCGGGAGTCCTCTTCTCTCTAGGCACGTGCGCGGCACATGCCAGTTTTTTTTTTTTTGGGCCAAAGTGTTGGCCAGTCAAGTGGACCAGGCTCAGTTTGTTGGTTTTACATACATACATATATACACACACTCACACTTTGCAAAGAAAATTTTACGAGAGAACAATTTTGACCGCTATATATTTTTATTTTGAGATTAGGAAGGAATCCCACACTAAGAGAGTCACAGTACTGTGGAGTCTCTACGTGTAATAGCTAGTTTAGATCGAAATCTTGATGATAGCACCACTCAAGTCTCAAGACCTGAATCCCGAGGAATATGATCATTGAGGTAGCACTTAGATCATCACACTCCTATAGTTAGACAAAGCATTACCTGCAATCATCACACATGCCATTCCTCGTAGTGCAACAATTATTATACTTAAATTTGGGCCTCTAAAACTGTGACTATGGAGTCTTATTTGGGAAGCTCATATAAGGGGGACCGTCACCTTGTGATTTAGTAAACGGTAAACCTATGAAAGCAGGACCACTTCACTTATGACATGTTTCGGCAGTTCCTCAGACAAAGCTCACGCATGGATTGGACTACGTAAAAGAATTCTGCGTAGGTGCCCATGATGCTACCAACATTACCGTGGACCATCCGCATTAATTATTAAAGAAAACTCTACTCAGCAACTAGAAAGTGACATTCTGTGGCTTTGGAAGGGTAAACAATATCCTACACCGCATACATCAACATAATCGTACACCACGGCAATCTAGCCATCTCATTCCTATAAGGCAATCATTGAGATTAGTGCACGATGAATGCGGCATGCAAGAATAAGATGATCTGATTGGCATGGTGCATGCGGTGCAGAATATAATTTTTTGTTTCGGAGGCATTGCTACGAGACATGGCTGAGTTGTATTGACTAAGCAAATTGCCTTTCTAAAATGAGACGTGGCAGACAGCATACAAGGATTCACATATAAACTAGGGCTATTCTGCAACGTCTCAAAACACCCTTTTTTTATATATTTTTAAATTTCCTGGTCCTCCTCTTGTGTGGTGGAATCTCAGATGACTCATATAAGGACACTCGCTTTGTTCACAGGATCAATTTTCTATTTTCCTTGATGCTTTAGATATCGAGAGCGGTTTGCATTTTATTAACAAGCAGCTGTCTTCCGCCGCTGGTTTAAAGGGAGGATTGTGCGTATAAATACTTGCTTAATAGCTGGCTTTGATCCATCATTTAGATCAGACAAAACAGCTTTTGTATTCAATGGCCGCTCGACTTCTCGGACTTCTTAGAAAAAATTAAAAAAGAATTCAATGATCCTTTTTTTCCTTTCTCTTTCAGTTTCTTTGGATGTGCAGTTCCCGATCATCTGCTTCTAAAAGAGTGTCAACCGTCGGTCACTGTATAGTTATAGAGAGAGAGAAAAAACAATCGAAAGTTGAACATGCCTAAACCTAAATCATGTTAGATAATTATGAAGATTCGTGCAGATATATATTTAAACTTATATCCGATATGCATTGAAAAGATTTTGGATATTTATACAAAGCCAAAAAATCCAAATAATATTTTTTAACTAGTCTTTTTAGATAAGATCTAAGTTAATACAAATGGTATCTACAGATTTGATCCATAACCTATGTGCATTAGAGGATACTAGCATGGGTCTATTTGGATTACCATAAATTGATTGTGATGTTTGTGATTGAACTCGAATGGATTTGGATCCTTAGCATAGTGAATGTGTTAGGGCTTAAATACAAAAAATATGCAAGAAGATCCATACGGATGTGTCTAATTTCACATCGATTATGCATTGGGTAAATATTATCTCATAAAAGATCAAGAAACCTAAATAACATCTTTCAGCTAACATCTTTTGGATAGAGGCCCTTAGTTGGCTATGTCGCGTACCAACTTAAATGTTTGGTTTCGAACATGAAGATAATATTTAAGAAAAGATAATAATAATAATAAATTTTTGTATTTGGAGTATAATTGTATGAACTCAGGTTTTTCATTTTAAACTAAGCAATCAAAAAATCTTGATTTAATTTTTGGATGGCATATTTTTGAGTATTTTGGGTGTGAATAAAACACTCATGAAGCCTATCCTACATGGCTAATAAACTAAAATAATCTAGTTTACTATAGCAAGATGGCTAAAGCTGACATGATTGAAGTCTCAGACAGCAAAGTGAGTCTGATTGCAAAGGCAAAGCCAAATTCATAATCAAATTCATAATACCCTAGTGCTTCCTATGAGGTTGCATTTTTTCCACAAAACATATCCTCCATGTTCTCATCAAATATATTTCCTTCTATTAACGTTTTTTCTTAAAAAAAAAAAATTGGGAGGGTGGTAAGAAAGGAAAGGAGAGTCCCCACTCGATGCATTGGGGATAGCAAAATAGGAGAAACTTTCTTCTGTACTTATTGCGAGTGCGAGTGCATTAGATGGTTGACTTTTTCTCTTTCGCAAAAAAAAAATGTTGACTTTGATGATTAACTTGATAAAAAGCCTAAAAAGGTGAATGATGGATACTTAATGGTTGTGTAGATTTCCATGCCTAACTGTTTGGAGTGATTTCTTCCGACGGATCTCTTGAGTCCCCACCCACCTTTCAGAATCATGCCTTCTGACCTATGTCTGAATCTAATCCATATTGGTTGGACCCACATGATGTGAACCATTTCATATAGGTGGGCCGCAGGTAAAGAACACAACAAACGTTGGCATGTTACTTTAATAGGTCTCATATTTGGTATTCCAAGTGGCCATAATGCACAGCCAAAACAAATCAGATGTGTGACTCTTTCTCCTTGATCAATCCTTCCAAATTCATAATATTAGACTATTATAATTTTGAAAATCATATCATAAAGATTGTTAGGATCATTAAAATGAATTATGTTTCTGTTGAGAGAAGACAATACTGGCTTATATAAATTTCAAACAATAATGAGATGTTAAAATTAAAAATTTACACTGTTGATTATTATCTATATTATTAAAAAATATTCAAAAACTAAAATTTATGTATTTTAATGATCTTTGATCTGTATACAAAAAAGATACAAAAATAAACAATTAAAACGATATGAGATCAGCTTTTATTATGATCTAAGTATTAAAATTTGTTGATTTTAATTTATTCATATTTTTAATATATATATATATATATATAGATCAGGATTAATAAGATAGATTTAATTTAAATATTTTATTATGTATGTATAAGTATACTAGTACAATAGAAACTAACCATTTTTTTATCTGTATGATGCACAATTTAGAGGCCGTCGAGGTGCATGATTTTTGGTTCTTAGCTAATTTTGGTGGCATAAATACTAATGGTATGGATATTCAATTTGGATGCTCCATTAATATTTGGTAATTGAGAATAGTGGATAACCTCTCCTCGCGAGAGAACCATAGTCTATCTCATAATAATTTTAGAGCACAACATAAAGAGAATAAAAAATAATAGCCGATATTTAACTGTTGTTCCATCCTCTGACATTTGTTAATTGGCAAGAATAAATAGCATCTATACAAATTTTCATTGTTCAATGGGATATAACAGTAGCTTTTAAATTCAAATTCTATATGAAGTAGCAAAATAAATTTTTTATTTTCCTTGAACTAACCCTTTGTTTAAATCCAAAGATAACAATAGCTTTTAAATTCATCCGACTAATATTTCCTTGATGAGCTACTTAATCCATTTCAGTTCACTTATACTATTCAAGGTGAGGTTGAGCCAGGTTGGGTTAAAAATACAAATTCGTGTTTGATTTAAATACAAAAATTGTTTGGTTATATACCCAAACTAACATATGACTTCACAAGTTTTGGGTTGTCTTATGTATTACTAGCTCGAGGTTTGAGTTAAACTATAGATTGCCCCAATTGATGCCTTACATTATCTTCATTATATTTGGGATTGCCATAGGTCAGATTTGATTATGTCCATACCAAAATATAAATTATATGCCAGAGCCAACCTATCCCTGATTTCCAACAAGGTGAGGTGGCCCATGCAGACCAGTATGAGTGAGTGGTTGAGGCTAGATACATAGAGCAGTAGATGGTAATAGAAAGCCAAAAGAGAAAAGAGGATTAGCTTACCATTCATCAATATCCAAATCTAGGCAATATTTAATAGCTGAATCCGAATCGAATATCTTGGTGGGCACATTTTCGAGGAAAACAAATGCAAAAATTTAAGAATCTTATCGATATCATAACCGTAATTGTAAATTTAAATTAGAAAAAATTAAACGCTTTTGTCAAGGTATATGCCAATGCTAAACCCAACTTATACATTGCCAATCAGCACAAAGTTGTTCTCCACTTTTATTTCTGCTAAAAAAAATGGCTTCATGTGAATCCAATGGAATCTTAACCCTAAGAGAGAGGTGCATATGGCCTCATGTTATGCAGGTCCCACATGGCTCCTAGACCACATTGTCATGATTGAATCCTTCCATGACACCATCAATGCCCCCATCATCCCAGCTGAAGCGATCCATACCATCCCATCAACACAAACTCACCCCACATACCAACATATCATCAAACAGCATCACATTTCTTAAAAACCAAGTAGCGGATCCGCCCATCGCCGGCCATATTCCACGGGCCCTTACGGCAGGCCAACTTTTCGGATCTCCCATTCTCCAATCTCCATCCCTCTGCCTACATACTCAATGGCCCGCTCTACAACTCAGCACGGAGGCCACCGCTTTTTAGGAGTAAAAGTAAAAGTGGATTCGATGATGCCCGTCCATGTTTATTTCTTTACAAATAATAAAAATTTAAATATCTAATTAATATTTATATCGATATTTATATCTTAAAAAAATTAAATATAGATATAGACGGGTAACTATCCGATCCATATCTAAATATTTATAATTTTATTTAATTTTATCTAATAATTATAAATTTTTAATAAAAATAAATAACTAAATTAACATGTTATTAACTTGGTCTATTGTTCATTTAATAATATTTTTGATTATTTTACCTTTAGTTATTTTTCAGCAGATTTGTATTTGTATTTATTTACAAAAATATGGATTTGAATTTTTTTATTCTACTAATATCTGGAGCTGAAGTTGGGTCGAATACGGATCGAATACAAGCATATCTATATTCATGTTTGTTTTATTTGACACATACAAATACGGATACGGATGTTAGTCGGATGTAAAAATTTATATTCATATTTGTTTTGAATGGATGTAGATACTAATTGAATACTGAAAATATAAATATAAATACGGATATAAATTATATAATTAAATTTTATGACTATAAAATCAAAAATATTACTAAATAAATAATAAATTAAGTTAATAGCATATTAATGTGGTTATTTATTTTTAAAAAAATTAATGAGTGCTATATAAAATTTAATATAATTGCAAATAAAATGAGATATTCGAATACGAATATAGATATTAGTTGAATATTTAAATTTTTATCTATATTTAAAATAAATCTAAATATAAAAATAAATTTGGAGGAATATTATTAATCAGTTCTTGCCAATGACAAAATACACACAGCTAGCAGCGCCAAGGCCTCTGGCCCCCGCGGATCCTCAAGCTTTCCCGATTCGACGATTACGTAAACCCGCCACCTTTTTCCCTCTCCAAGTAATGCTACGGAGCACAACAACATTACCAACAAGAAGCTACATTTGTGAGATGAAACAATAAGGGAACAAGTTTGGTACAAAATTGGGGCCCCGACGTGCTTTGTTTTAATTATTTTCCAATTTCACCCTTATATAGCTCCAAAATATCGCATTCCGCCCTCTCACCCCGGCCGCTTTCTTCTCCGCCCTGTCCGCCTTCCTCAGATTCGGCGGCCCGGTCTCCGGTGGCGCGCCGACCCCACCGACATTACCTCGTACCGATTATAAATATTTCGTGGGACTTCTCCGCACTCCTGCCCCCCCGTTCCCTTCCTCCGCCGCCTCCGGAGATGCTGCTGTACGAGACGATCGCTGCCGCGGAAGCGGCGCTGGGGCGTAATCTGACCGCTGCCGAGGCCCTCTGGTTCCGCTACTCCGCCCAGATGCCCGACTACCTCCTTTACTCCCACAACCTCATTTTCCTCTTCATCGTCTTCACCCTCGTACCCCTTCCCCTCGCCCTCCTGGAGCTCCGCCTCCCCTCCACCCTAGTCCCCTACAAGCTCCAGCCTAAGGTCCAACTCCCCCCGGCCTCCTTCTTCAAGTGCTACAAGGACGTCATGCGCGCCTTCCTCCTCGTCGTCGGGCCTCTCCAGCTCTTCTCCTACCCCTCCATCAAGGTCTTGCTTCATTCTCATCTCCCCCGACCCCACCCCCCTTCTTCTAGGGCCTTCTAGGGTTAGGGTTTTCGCCTTTTTTGGCTGGATTCCTCTTTTTACCCTCCGCTTTGTTGAAAAGTCTCAAAAAGATTTTTTTTCCTGGTTTTTTAATGGCTAAAAATGATGCAGTTTGTTGGGATACGGACGGGGCTGCCGCTGCCGTCGGCGGCGGAGATGGCGGCGCAGTTGGTGGTGTACTTCTTGGTGGAGGACTACGGGAACTACTGGATCCACCGTCTGCTGCACGGGCGGTGGGGGTACGAGAAGATCCACCGCGTCCACCACGAGTTCACGGCGCCGATGGGATTCGCCGCGCCCTACGCCCATTGGGCTGAAGTCCTCATCCTCGGGATCCCCTCCTTCGTCGGCCCCGCCATCGCCCCGGGCCACATGATCACCTTCTGGCTCTGGATCATTCTCCGCCAGGTTGAGGCCATCGAGACCCACAGCGGGTATTATTACTGAACTTTTGATTGCAGTCGCATTCTTTTCTGATTCTTCTAGTTTGTATCGTTTTTTTGGCCAACATAATGGACTTTATATTAATTTAGGAGTTTGATGAAAGGAAAATCTTTGAAAGCGTTGCGTATGGTCCACTTGATCCTGTTATGAGGTGATGATGTTCTGTTTGTTGATTGTTTAACCATGTTGAGCTCATTAGTAACCTGTTTATATTCTTTTTTTAGTATTAAAGTAAACAGAATTCAGCTTTGAAGAAGAGCAATTTTTTTCTTTTTTTCTTGTTTTTGCTTCCAGGGCAAGCATCCTTTGATTACCGATAGAAAAAACACAACGTCCGTCACAACATCAATTTATGCGTTTTTAAGATTTACCAACTCTAAAGATTATACAAGGGACTGCTGGTATTGCTGATCTTTTTGATTTCCTAGCTTTCAGAGTTTGAGTCCATTTGCTTTTCTCGTCAATATCTGACCACTTAGCATCATTAATTATTTGTTATGCACATGACTTGGCTATGGAAAACAGCTCAGCCTGTTGATTATTTAACCATGCCATGGTCATATACTACTACTATAGGTCAAATAAGAAGACTACTAGGTGTCTAGGCCTGGCGATAGATGATATGATGAAAAATATCATATATGTTTTTAGTAATGAAGGAAGTAAAAACAGACAGTAAAGAAGAGGGAAGCATTTTGCTTGGAGGCCAGGCATACTCCAGGTGGGAGAGCTTGTTTAGAATTTCATTATTAAGTTTTCATGCTACCATTAGTTTATTTTATTTTGAGATCCTAATATCTTGAAAAACGAGCCAAAAAAAATTCCATCACTATCTGACTCCTTTATATTCCTGCTTTTGCAATTTGAGTCCTTTTATTAACCTTGTCACTCATCAATCAACAAAATGAAGAAAATGAAAATCACTTCTTAGAATCTTGACCTTGTCACAGCGCCAACAACCTAAGAAATGTTATGTTTACAATTGGCTTGTGACATTCGCATTGCTTAATCATGTGTTTTGCATATCCAGCCTAATCCTCGCTATCTTGTTGTGCACAAAAATAACATGAAAAAGCAAATTTGTGCATGACAAAAATAATCCTTGCCTAATCATGTCTGTTAGTCCTTTGTTCGGTGCATGACATTCCGCCACAATAAATCAAACTTGTGCTTAAGGTTGGTATGCTTAGAAGAATTAACTTTTTGGTGTAAATTTCTCATTTCCCTTCTGACAAAATCCATTGTCTCTACTTGTCTCTGCTGCTGCTAGCAGTTTCATGAGTGCATAAAATATATGTAGGTAGGACCTCCATTGTCAATTGATGCAACCATTATATATATATGTGTTTATAATTGCTTCGATTACCGATGTTTGACCATACCGGTTTGTATTTGCCATTTTTCATGAAATTCAACAAACCCAATCCATCTTTTTTTTTTTGTTTTGGTTTGAAGGCATGTATGTATCTTGTTTGATCAAAACCACTTAAGAGACAACTTAGATAAAATTTTTCTGTTTTGGCTCTTTTATTTCCATATCACCTTAATGGCTCTTATATTTATTTGCTTTCTATATGCCTTCTTCAAAGAAAACGGAAACAAAATACAAAGCTTAATCTCACCATCTGGTTGACAAGCACGTCAAACTGGTTTGATATGTTGGATCTTTCGATATCCAGTCATGCATTCTTAGCTCAATATGCATGCACATAATTGAAAAACTAACCCATGGTTTTAGTGTATCTGCAAACATTGAGTAGTTTTCCCTTTTTTAGGTGGATAGAGCCTAACAGCATCTTGTATGCATCAAACATATGCTAAAAACTGCAATTGTTAATACAAATGAAACCATCCAATTAAAAACATAATCTAAGTTGGCAAACTACTGTATTTGTCTTGGTTAGTTATGCTCTTGTTTGTTGGTGTTACACTATGCCCTTTTGTGCTTTTCCATTATTTATTTACTGTTTGCTTCATGATGCTCATTATATGTTGCATATTTGTTGAACCTTTTGGCAAGAAATAAAAATGTTTTGTGCTTGCTCTTCTGGAATGTATGGTCTCCAAGAGATAGATAGATGTTGTTTGATGGGATAATCAATCCATTTGCAAATAATAGTGGCATAAAAATCATTCCTAAAAGATGATTTTGACTACAAGTGAATTTCAAAAACTATTGGTGATAGTCTAAAACAAAGTTTTCATTCAATAAGAATGACATGCATTAATAGGAGATGATCAACTAGACAAGTCATACTCCAAAAAATGGTAGTTCATAGGATTCTAAAGGAGCTTACTATTAGTTTGCAAGGCTAAAATGGAGTTCCAATGAAGCACTGGTAGTTTGATGCTACACATGCAGCAATTGATTAACATGGAGGTACTGATTGTGCAGAACAGCAGATAAGATCAGCTTCATACTTGAAATAATAAGGGTCCCAAATCATTAATCTTAAATTTATGTTGTAGGCAATGTTTTATGAAGTTTTCTGACTAACATTTTATTGCGCCATCAACACTGAAAAATAGGACGATGTTATTGCATGAAGGAAGCTAGATGAAGAATGCATAAATATGTTAATTTTTAGTGAACAACATATTGGTAATTGCTTGCCAGTGATCAAACAATTCACAAGGATCTCAATTTGGCCTTCATTGGGACAAACTTAACACGTACCTTTTGTTGGGAGGATGGTAGAAGGTGAGATAGGGTTGTAAACAAGAATTATACCATTGGTTTATATCGTAAACATGATAGGGAAAGTTGACAATGATACCATGGATGCTACATCACACCATATGTTTGGTTTGTCTTGCATAATATGGACCATATCTTGTCATGCTGGTACAGTAGGCTATAATGCAGGCTTATATGTAAACAGATTGTTGCATTATGTGTTCAACACGGTTAGCAACTTTTTGATTAATTTATACATGTATGTATGTATATTAGCCGCTTAGACTGTAACTCTTTATCAAGAATTTTATATGCTTTCTTCTGTTTTACCAAAAGAATGAGTTTCCTATTGTTTGTTTTGATGTAGTATACTGCCAATTGATGTTTATCTATTTTTTTCTTGCTTTCTTACTTTCACATTTCGATTACATGCAAATGTATTATAACTTAGCATGCTAAATTTGTTTAATAGGCAAGAGATCATATAAGTGCTTAAAACATGTTTTCTTCTAGAAGGCAATCAAAATTAGTCTAGATTGTAAAGCTAAAAAAATTGTCCTAGTTAGTGTCATTCCTGTCTCAGATTGTCTTGGTACATAAAACACGTTTCATGTAGTATGATTGGTCTTACCTGCATAAGGAGCATAGCTAGGGCTTTCCACAACATGTTTGTCTATTAACTTCTCTTTTATGTTCATTTAAATAATTGAATCCCTCACATGAAGCAAAACCCTTAATTTGCATCTATGAGGATTTGCCACCACAATCACTAAATAAATTAATAATATGCTATTGAAAATGACTCTATCAAAAAGTACAAACTATAGAGAAAGTCTCTTAGTTTGGCTTTTGAAAAAATAGTTCCTAGTTAAGTGGTAGAGTTATCACAATGAATAACATAATATCTATAAACAAAGAGAAAAATTGGTAAGAATTCAAAAGTTATTATTTCTAGAAAAAGCAAGTTTCTGGACTTTTTTAGTTGAAACAGCAATTTGTCAGTGGAGGGTTTGTAACAGTTGACTGAAATGACATAAGAAGAAATGAAACGACTTACAATTAGTAATTGCATCATTTGGAAAAAAAACCTATAAAAGCCGAAAGACCTCAAATTCTGAACCTTTGTCCAAATAGCAGAAAAGTCAAGCTTTTGCTGGAAAAAAAGTTTAAGGGCCAGAAGCTTTACCAATTTGCAGCCAGTAGTTTGACATATAGGAGAAAGAAACTTTGTTTAGGAGATCATTAAAAATCTCTTGCTCAGACTTGAGATGCGATCAAGATGGGCTGCCACAAATAGATAGTTGACCTAATGATGACACAAAGCTTGGAAGAGAACCTATATTGTCGAATATGGCAAAAATTAACAATTAACATCATCATCAGCATCATTATTATCCAAGCTTTTTTCATATTATATGGGGTTGGTTATAAAAATACAATTAAGGTGAGATGGCTTCAAGGGTTGAGCAAATCTCATAATTGGTGGTCAGCTTAATATCAATCCAATAGAAATTGGTGTTAAATTTCTGGCCAAGTAAATAAAGTCAAGAGAGGGACCTGTCATGAAACTTTTGTGGCCTCAATAGTAGGAAACTTCTTCCAAGGGTGATGTACTTGCTTTGGAAACTTTCATCTTAACAAGTTGTTGTCTTGGGCTTGAGGGAAGGGATTGAAGGAGTGCTCTTTTTGGAATTGTAGAGTAGATAACCTCTTCTGAAGGCTTTTGAGCATGTAAATGTCTTTTGAGCCATTGTTGATTTAAGATGGCTTGTGCAATGCAAATGTATGCACATAAATGCTTCTTCAACCACTTCCAGCATGCCCATACACTGTTGATGTTAGAGTCCAAGAAATCGGGACAACCAATGGCATAATGAGAAGCATTAGCTAGCGATGACAATCAAGTTGGGTCGAGTCAGATACAACCTGAACCCGATATTTTTATTAAATATATAACCCGTAAATATATAACCCAACCCGACCCGCATATCCCCATTTAATAAACAGGTTGAATCAAGTCAAACGTATTAAATGGGTTTTAAGCATGTTAAATGGATCTTAAACAGGTTAAACGATCTTAAAAGAGTTGGGTTCTGACTTGTCCCAACTATTAAATGAGTTAGGACTCTAAATATTAACCCAACTCGTTTAATAAATAGGTTAGGCCTGGTCAACTCGTTTTCAACGTGAACCTGTTTATGCCAAACACTGAACATAGGTTGGTTGCAGGTTGGATTGGTGGGCCGGGTCTTAAATTGTGACCTTTAGTATCGGCAACAATAATCTCCAATCATAATGTTTGTTTCTTAGAGAAAAAGCAGGTTGTCATAACAATAATTTCTGTTAATGCAATTGACCATGAGTATCAAGTGTCATGGTACTATTCACTAGTACTAAATTCATTGCATGTTACATTTTTGAGTATTGACGTACATGAAGATTGAAAGATTCACAATGTTCTCATCATATAACTATTGAACCATTTTGGATGGCTCAAAAGGCTTCAGCTCAGTCTGATCAAGCAAAATGTTAAGATCGTGCATGTTAGTGACAAATGTAGCTAGTAGCCTAAAAGGTACCATATGCATGAAATTGATACATACCCCATAAATAAATATCAAACGAAATCACATGTTATCGAATATAATGAAATTAAGCAATTTTATTTTCATGCATTTAAGTAGGATAAAAACATCAATGACAATCATGTCAAAATGAAAAGTTTTCTTCCATGATGATTCTCCAAGCATTAATGCAATTAACATAAATTTAATGAACTTTACACTTTGATGGCACAAAATTTAAGACAAGTTACATGGTTGAGCTTAAGATATTTTAATTATTAAATCAGTTTAAAAATTGGAAATTTTACCTTGAAAATTTAAATATAACACTATTTTTACAAATTTTACAGTTTATTTCTCACAGCTAGTATTTTATTACTTTGTAATGTTAAAGGATATTGAAATTAATATGAAATTTCTTTCTTCCTAGTAAATGTTACATTTATTTATGAATTTTACAATTGGAGATGTGGATATGCTTCCCATTGAAGTTTTCCAATTTTTTTTTCGTTTAAGCATTTTACGTAATAGATTCCCAAGTTAATGGGTATAGGGTGCATTCGGTTCGTGATCGGAATCAGAATCGGAATAGATTGAAATGGAAATCGGAATAGCCATATCTCTTTACGCATTTGGTTCGTGATCGGAATGGGATTTGAATACTAAGAGAGAGTAGGAATTAGATTTTGGGGGGATTGGGGCATACCTATTTCCCTCTAGAATCAGAATGGGACTCTCTCCAACCAAACGGTTGGGATGGGAGTGACTCATTCCCATACCCATTCTAGAGTCCAAATACCTCCAAACATGCCTAGTGTAATCACATTCTAATGAATGTTGCACTAAATTTATTTTAGTATCAAATTATTTAGTTCAAGTCTATATTTCTGGATATTATTAGGATTAATTAGTTGTTGATTGTGTAGATGATTGGTCATTTGAAGGAAAGATACATTGCCAAATGAACAATGTGAAATGACTTACTAATTTTGATTGGTTATTACAAAAATAAAATGACATAGTCTTAATATTTCAGGCTGCAATTTCTAGTCTTGTGGTTGCTTCTATCTTTGCCAAACATCCAACTACAAGCTAATTCTAGTGATATAATCTTGTCCAAAAATGAATGGTATCAGTTGCGCATGCTAATTTACATGATACGACACATAACTGGAAAAACATGGGTAGATTTGAGCTTAATGTATTTTGATGATTAGATCATAGGAAAATATAGTATCATGCTATTAAAACCATCTATATTTGTATTAAACTTGATCTTAGGTTAAAGACCACCAAAACAAAATCTTTTGTTTCGAAGCTTTCTTTTATGATGTAGATCATGGATGATTTAAATCTTTAATTTGGAAGGTCCATCCTAGTGTGCAGTCATAATTCACATTGGTGTGAAGAGAAGACCCCTTGCCTGCAAATCAGGGCAGCCCAAAATCATAGTGGGAGGTCATGATGTATAGGCAAAGGACCACCAAGATAAGTCCTTTTTTATTTTTAAGCATTTTAGGCCTTATTGCTCTTATCCAATTGGTTAGATTCACATCTGTGAACCCCAAAATTGATCTTTGTAGTGGGTGTGAAGTCCTTGCTTAATTTGCTATGTATTATAACCACACCTGGAAACCAGATTTATGTATGTATCATATTTAACTATACAAATTATAACGAGAGTATGCTGTGGTCTTTGGGTCTGTCAAATTTGCCCTTAGTGAAACATTAAATTAGTTTTCCTGGAAAACTTTAATATAAGATAGCTAGGAATATGAAAGAAAATCCTGTTAAAAAGCTTATAGCTAGCCGCCTAACTATCTCTTTAGTATCATCTCTAACTTTCGCAGTCTAGGAGAAGCTCAACACTGGAGATCCTCTCATCAAAAAGGGAATGCTATTGGATTCCATTTTCCTCCTTTGCTGCACCAACAAAGAGTCCATCAACTATCTGTTCCTTAGATGCAGGGAAACAAGGACAATTTGGGACCAAATCTTACAGGCACTGAATATTGACAGCTAACCATTTTCTATGCATGCTCTTTGGTCAACTTGGCATTGAAGAAATTTCCAGAAAGTGCTTAGGACATTGTGTGATCACCTGATATTGCAATCTGCTGGACAATTTGGAAAGAAAGGAACCAACATATCTTCCTGAAGAAATTCAAAATATCATTCATTCTAAAACAATACACAGATATGTTCAATTGCTGGTTACCTTCAAATCCTATAATTTCTAATTGTTCCAATATATCTCAAGAATTTTATGTGATATCTGATTGTGATCTGCATTGATTTCTTTAGTTGAATAAATTAGGGAAATAAATTAGGGTGGGTCTGCCCTTTCCCTTTAATCAAAGAAAGAGCATATCTATCTCTAACTGATGAATTCTCTTCCCAAGTTCTCTATCCAAACCCATTCAAATTTTTGATATGATAACTCTCATCTTGCATACCCAGTATAATATGTATATACATATATGTGTGCACATGTTTATATATAATGTATGTAACTTATATGTGTATGCAATAGAGAAAGAATCTCTGTAACAATCATATTTGAGTGAATATAGAAAATTGATGGCTTTATTGTTCGATGTTTCTCATGTATTTATGTTTTAGTAGGTCCACTAATTATATAGTAAATATTACAAGTTGAGACCCTGCTGGCATTGAAACTGCTTGCATAGAAGTATATATTTGTTTAGTGTATGAGAATTTTATCAATAAAAACCAAAAGGGTAATCAGAAATTGAAGACATTTCTTACTCCAAAGATGTTAATCAACAAAAGCTTTCTGGATGCAAAATGTTAAATTATTTGATTCTTCAACTCTAAAATGCCCACAACATCTATGTGTTTGAGTTCGAGCAGCCTTCAATATCTTCAGAAAGCCACTTAATCATATCTACGTAGCTTAAAATAGACTTGCTTATGAAGTAGCTTAAAATCAAGGAAGTTTTTCAATTCAAACTGTATATAATTTTTCCAGAAACTCCTATTTGCACCTTGCTTGTTATCATTTTCATTCTTTCTTAATATCTAAAGTGATTCACAACTATTATTGCCTGTGACTAATGTTAGTCTTATAGATTGAACTGAATAGAGCCAGTTTATCAACGCAAAAAAGTAAAACTGTTCTTGCAGGTCTCTATGGATGCTAGACATGCAATTAGCCAACATTTTCTTGGAAAGAATGCTCTTGAAGTCATTGCCAGATTATCTCTTTCTGAACATTAGTATTTTTGTGGATGGGCAGTGTTGCTTATCTCACAGCCTGTGTTTTCCCTTTCAGTCTATAAATTTAATTTCTTATCTCTATTCTCTTCTCTTTCGATTTCATATAATTAACCATCCATATGCTTCCAGTGTCCTATAAGTTTTTATGCTTTTTAGCATGAATACGTCACCTGCTGAGAAAAGTATAGATATCTAAAGTTAAATCACTTGCTCAAGCAGTTATTGAATCCTATTATTTTTTTTGCTGACAAATGTTTCAAACAGCTATGACTTCCCTCTAAGTCCCACAAAATATATCCCATTTTATGGAGGGGCAGAGTACCATGATTATCATCATTACGTAGGAGGCCAGAGCCAGAGTAACTTTGCTTCTGTCTTTACCTACTGTGACTACATATATGGGACTGACAAGGTTACTTAATTTCTTACAGTTTTAAGTGTGTGGTTAGCTTTAAATGGAGAGATCTGGTATATTGATGCTATACTTGTTTCTTTATCATCCCAGGGTTACAGGTATCGCAAGGCCCACCTTGCAAAGGTAGTTCTACTTCTTTGCCAGTATCTCTACATATTATGTCTCTTCATTATACAAGTATCACATATTACTTTGTAACGAAGCATACATGGACATGCATACTAGTTTCTGAGAACAAATGTTAATTATTTTAGCATCTGCTAGATGCTCTCTCTCTCTCTCTCTCTCTCTCTCTCTCACGCATGTGCGCGCACGTCCGTGCGAGCACGTGCAACATCACATGCTTGAATGTAAATTGTTTTAGCATCTGTTTTCACAAGCCTAAACTAAATGGTGATACATGGATGGTAGTATGCAAGTTATTTTCCTTTATCTGGAAAAAATTCATGCATTGAGACTTTCAAATTCTATATATTTCATTGTACAAAGTTATAGATGATACCCATTCCATGCATTTAGGTTCAAAGTTGTAATTCCATCATTGCTATTTTCCTCACTATACTCATTTTGTTTGTCATCTTTGACAGTTGAAGGAGCAATGGGCAACGGGTGGCCAAAATGGAGAAGCCAATGGTTGGAATCAAAATAAGAAGTCTGAGTAGGATTAGATCTTCAAGCCCTGTGCTTCAAAAATTTGTTTGCGTATTCTGGCTGGTAGGTTTTGGCTACTTGGTACCAAATCCAGGTCATCATCCATTTTGGGGGCGTATTAAATGCAGCGTTTAAGTAGCACTCATCTGAGTTCATCTCCTCTCTTTTCTACTGATGTTGTCTTGTTGGTTGCTCGTCCATTTCCAAAAAGAACATCCAGTGATGGCACTTGTTCAACTGATTTAAGGCAAGAAGATTTCCCCTGCATTTGGTACCAAATTTTTGTTTCACTTTGATTTTGCTCATGTTGGTAAGCCAGCTTCCTTCTGCTTTAATCAGACAGCTATTGTAATGAAATCATTAAATAACCTTGGGACAATCCTTACTTCAAATGTATGGAATTCATCCTTGGTTAAATTCTCCCAACACTGATCAGTCAAATGATTCTTCATATAATTATGGATATTTATCTATATACTTTTTGAAAATTGAGTGATTGCAGGAGCAGTCATAAGCCATGTTTTCTCAACCATGGGAAACAGCAAACTATTCGTCACCTTGAAAAATCATTCTTGCGTTTATTGATTTTAGTCCATTTTCCCCCTCTTTCTTTGTCACTTGCTCCCCGTATGATTGAAGATTGAATGCTTTCTTTCCCCTCTTTAGATATATTGCTCATGCAGAATTCTCGCTGCAATGGATAAAATCATGAACCCATTAATTTTATGATTGGATCATGCTAAATGATCAGTAAGTATTGTAAGTGAGCAGAGTTGTCCAAGAAACATTGTCCTGCGCCTTAGCAAATTAGCAATATCAAACCAAGAAGGCAACCATTCAAATGGCTGATAGCAACACATACGGAAGAGTTGGCTAAGTTTGTTATTTAGCAAGTTCGAGGGCTAAGAAAAACATTGAATTTAAGCATGCAGAATTTGCCTGTCACTTGAATAATGTGCTGACGGGTGTAATGCTCCTGGTATATCTTCCCAAAGAAAATTTAAGGTCAGCGTTTTCTATGACGGTATGGCGGTTGTGCCAATCAACTGGAAGCAACACCAACCAGTATAGCAGGCCACAATCCCAGTGATAGCCAAACCAGTTTTAGGTGAAAAATTAGTCACAACCATAAGATAAGAGAACCCAGCATAAAGTTCAATTATTGACTGTTACAGGCCAATATAGATGCCTCCACTGCATCCAAATCCCGTCCAACAATCAAGATAACCACGCAAACTCACTCAAAATGCAGTTCTATCTAAAATTTGGTCCAGAGCTCCGATATTCAGCCCCAAAGCATCATGTTGAGGTCACCACCAATCATTCAGTACCTCCGAGGGCCGCGGTCCAGGAACCTCCCGGACGGGCACTCGTATGCCCAGTGACCCCTTCCACCACAGTTGTGGCAGATTACTAAGGGCCCCATGCATTCCCTGCTCATGTGGCCGAATTGGTTGCAGTTCCGGCATACCACATCCCGGTATCCACCACGAAGCCCGCCGCCGCCGCCGCCGCCGCCGCCCCTTTCGCCGAAAACATCTGCCTTTGGACACTGCCTGGCCACATGCCCGGCAACGTTGCACAGGTTGCACACAGGCTCATTTTGGCAGTCACGAGCGAGGTGCCCTGTCTTCCTGCAATTGTTGCAAGCCTTCTCGTTGGTGCAATCAGCAGCAATGTGTCCTTGCTTGTAGCAATTGTTGCAGAGCCTTAAATCACCAGGCGGCAGCTGGGGAGCGGTACAGTCCCTCGCAAGATGGCCAACCTTGCCGCAGGTATGGCAAATACCCTCGTTGGGGCACTTGCTTGCCGTATGGCCAGGCTCTTTGCAGTTCCAACAGAGGGCCTTTGTAGTGCATTCTGCCGCTATGTGCCTGATTAAATGGATTACATAATAATATATCTAAAACCAATGAAAACTAAGGAATAAAACTGTTTAACTCCTTGGAAAATCAAATTATGCAGGTGAATGTTTCCGGGATAAAAAATGATGAAGGCTAGCAACAACAAGTTAGCAAAGTGATCTTCTGAATGAAGATGGGGAAGAATAAAGTATGTATTTACAGTTAATATGCAGTTCAAAGGCAATCAGATGTCATTGATGATTCAAATTAAACTGCAAAACCACAATCCCAAAACCCATTCAAACTTGCTATTACCATTATACATTGTATTTGATCATGCAAACTGCATTGGGATTACGACTCATATTTGTTTTCACTTTATGATGCGATTTGATGCAATGTAAATGATCAAAGATATGACATGCATCTACACTGCCGTCTACAGTAAGATCCACCAATCAAAAATCAAGTACCGGAAAAATCCAACTCACAAGCCTACTAAGACCATGTAAGTATATAGTGGAGACATTATATTCTGATTCTTACCCTGGTAGGCCACAATTATTGCAGACAGCCACATTTGGGCATTCCCTAGCATAGTGTCCAGGTCGCTTGCAATTCTTGCACAGATCAAGACGCCTATAAAGAAACAGCAAAACGAGAATTTTCAAATATCCAAACTATTGCACTCTCTATTGACAAAAATAATTTTAAAAAACATCACTACATGCATCCAGGACCATCTTCAAGTAATCAATAATATATTTCTATTAAAAGTAGTAATAAAGTTAACATGTAATCATATCTTCTGTTCTTATTGCCAGAATTGGGAGCGGAAGGGAGCAGGTGCAGGTGTGGGTCTGAAGACACTTGAAGGAGGCACTCATGAAGCAGGCGCAGGTTTGAGTTACCAGAGAATTTCCAAAGCAGGTACGTTACCTTACGTACTAGTTTCCAGCTACTCAGCTTTTGCTACATTGGCAATTAAATTCATGCTAGCAAACTGAAAATGCAACATCAATAGAGTAATTTGCCATATTAACCAAGCAAGCAATATAGATGCAACTTTTAGCATATTAACAAAGCTCATTCTTGGATAAAGGAATTTTATCTGGACAAGCACAGAATCAGCAAGAACATGGTTAGAGAAAACCCATGCTCATTCTTGAAAACTTCATACAACAAGCTTTTCCAAATACCTTTGTCAACCTCCAAGACAGGTTTACTTGTATTCCCTGCTTTATGTGCCAACACCATTTGATTTGATGAAGCACGAACAGCGCTGTTCCCCATCTCCATAACTTCACCCACATGCAATTTCTAGCCTGCCTGAAACTGATTCATGTCTATCCTAAATTCGAAGTCCAAGTCACTTATACTTTTGCTGCTCTTCAATCTTATCTTTAATCTTAGGGTCCTCTTTATTCCTCAAGTTATATGACGCATGCAAACATAACATCCTTATTTTTGCAACCAGCAAGTGGAGAACAGACAGCATTCTAGAAGTGCATATCCATTATCTCCATCAAGCAGCATGCACGCGCACACAATTCTTATCTTGAATGGCAGAGCCCTCTTTACAACTCAAATTGTAAAACTAGAACAAAAATTAATGTCCTTCGTAAGCAGCAAATAGAAATCAAACAACACTATAGAAGTGCATATATACTACCCCCACCAAGCCACAAACAAGTACATGGACACCCATGCACCCAGCCTCATATTTATGCACATGTACAGAGATATCGAATATGTTGTGATGCATAGAAAGGACTTGCTGAGATAACAAAGAAAAAAGAAAGGAAAAATGTCACTTTGTCCCCCAAAAAAAGAAATGAAACATTACTTTCAGAAATCCACTGGACAATTGACTTTGACACCAATATTTCGGGTCTAGTTGCTTTCATTAAGGTGGATCTGGAGTCATGTAAGCAATGCACAAAGCACGATGATGTATGAGGGTGCATTTAAATTAAGTAAATTAAATCAAAAGACATGAGATAATCCAAAAGCACTTGATCATGATCAAATATGTAAAGTAACCCATTCAGAAAAATATGCCTCCAAGTCGTGCTATGTCTCAATCTGGTACTAGCATGGTATGCATCCTTTCAAGCTGACCAACTAGAAGACATCTACTTATGTGATGTCAAAACCAAACTGGACCTAAAGAATATAACAATTTTTTCATGCAAAATTAGGACTACATTTTTTCCTATAGAAACTTTGATGTACTATCATGGCCCTATAATATGTCTGTCACAATACCAGATCATAATGTAGCACACAGAAATCAGTTATCACTTAATCATTTGCACCTAATTACTATCTTTTACTTATCATTTCTTTGTTGAGAATCTTTTCTTTAACAAAACATGCTATGTAAGGTCACTGTTTGAGTTGCTTAGTTTACTTGTCCTCTCTATTCTTTCACTTTCCCTGCAATTCCTTAATCATACTTCCAACGTCATGTAATCTCTAATTCTACACATGCCATTATGAATGCATTACAAAGTATCTGCAATAAGTACCTCGATAATTTCTGTATAACACCTATCTCCTGCTTCAGACAGCAAGTGCTTATGTGGATATTATAATAATGATTTCCAAAATTATTTTCAAATAGTTTCAATTCTATTTTACTTCAACAACTATATACAATATTTCTTCCAGTTGCAATTTTATTTCAATGCTATCTAGGTTTGTTGTATTAATTATATTAACAATCATCGTTCAAGGGATTTAAACTTCGCTTTTCACAGCTACTTTTATGGTGTATTCTATTCAGTAAATAATATATCACACTGTAATAAATTAGATTTCATTGACAAATTATGCTTGCTTTGTTTTAATTCAAACATCTCAAATCTGATATACATGCATATATGGATATTGCAAATCCTGATTTAAATAATCTATATGTCAATTTCTTTAACTTCTGCAATATGAAAAAATTACTTCATAATATTTTGCTGATTCAGAATTGCAGGTTTACCATTTATCAGGGAAAAAAAGGATCTTCCTTTCTTTTATCTTCTGTTATATTATATATATATATATATATATATATTGATTCTATATATTTTCTTTTCTAACATACCCTTAATCTTTTGAATAGCAATTTGGTTGCCCTGCAATTTCAACTTAGGTTAGTTCACTTTTAAAGCATACAATGGGTTTAAGTTTTCACATTACAAGCACTTAGACAAAAATATGCATATGGTTGTACACAATCTGATTGGCCAATTTTTAATTATGGAACCCAATAAAACATATGAAAATCAACAACTCTGCTATATGAACTCCAATATAAGTATATTACGCACAAGAACCCAAAATATTAACTTTGTATTAAAGCATATCGCTAATATTCAAGAACATGCACCGGGATGTATGTTATTGATGAAGAAAAGAACTACATCAAAAACTAAATTGGACTTATAGAAGAAAGCTTTAGAGGATAAGAGGTTAAAAATCAGTAGAATAAAGACTGAGTATATGAAATGTATTTAGTGAGAATGGAAACAAAGATGAGATTCCAATTAAGATTGATAGACAAGAGATACCAAATAATGATTGGTTTTGTTATTTATGATCTAGTAAATGACATAATAAAATTAGAGTTAGTTGGATAAAGTGGAGAGCTGCTACAGTACTATATAATTGACACATACTTGGAAAGTTAAGGGAAAGTTTTACAGAGCAATAATAAGGCCCGCAATGTTATATGGATATAATGTTGGACATAAAGAGGAAAACAAGTTAAGTGAGGTAGAAATGAGAACGTTAAGGGCATGCAATAACAATAAAAAGAATAGATTGAGAAATGTATGTGGAAGATGAGCTGTAGGAGTTGCAGAAGTTAAGGATAAAGAAACTGAAAATTGATTGAGATGGTAATAAGCATATAAAACAAAGATCCAGGGGGTCTCCAATAAGGAAAGGTACTTCAATTTGTGTTGAAGGTTGCAGGAAAAGGAGGGAAAGACCTAACTAATGTAATATGAATGGAGGTTATAAGAGAAGACAAAGAATCTCAGAATAGCATCAGAGGTGGCTCTAAATAGGAATACTTGGTGAATAAGGCTATATAAAAACGAACCCAAATAACTGGGAAAAAATCTGAATGGTTATACTTTTGGAATTTCGTTCAGCAACCTATTTGAGTTTTTATCCAAAGGTTTGATAATTTACTATCTACAATAAGTTAGAGAAGTTCAAAAACATGGTTACAAGAAAGGTTTAACCAGCTTATTGCAGTTTATGAAACCCAGCAAAAAGAAATCTTCATATGATAATGCAATATTAGTTCCATGCAACTTGACTATATTACCCAAAAGATTGACATTATAAGTTGCTTGTCTTTTGGATTGTTGCATATACCGTCCATTTAACAATGTCTTTATTTCAACTAATGCTGTATCATGTACATAATTGTCAAGTAGCCTAGGCAATTGTAGCCGAGAGATTAAGCTACAACCTAGTTGATTTCCCAAGCAACAGACAAAGTACAAAGTGATGGAGGACAATCTACAGGAGGGAAGCTATAAGGGCTTAGGCTAGGACTAGAATAAAAGCTTGCTGAAAAATTCAATTCAACCTGATCTCTAATTAAAAATGAATTAAGAAAGTAGGAAAAAAGGTTTGTCAAGGTTTTATAGGTTCACATCTAGTAGCAATTCACTAGATCCAATCAGGTTCAACTGAATGCTGTCTACTGCAGAGGAAAATGCAGCGAAGGAAAAGATAGGCAATTAAAGCAAAGCACAAAAATAAAGAAGTAAGAATAGGGAGAAAGAAGATAGGAAGAAAAATAAAAAATGGACTCCCATCTGGTCAGACATACTATACCAATCAAAGTAATCTTCTAGATATGTGATCCAATCAAGAAAATCATGTGGTTCAAGATCCACAGTGGAATCTTCATCAAGGACATTTTCATAACTCATAAGGACATTTTTGATAATCAGATATGCCCCATGAATTGGATCGGATGCTATGGTGGCTTTCCAAAGCTTTGGATACCAAACAAATATAGGACAATCTATGGTAGAGGTGTATAAGGACTCAGGAAGCAAGGCTTAAATCTATAAATTGCCGAGTTTTGACCTGAGTTTTTAAAAAATTTAAACTATGAAAGTTGAAATTTCAACACCAAAACTGACCACAAATGTGACAATGCACCCAGAATATAAAATTAGGGTTTAAGTGTGAACAAAAATCTAAAAGAAGCAAACACGCAGATTTGACGGACTGTTGAACGATTGAAGTAAACATCAATTATGCATAAAGTTGATCATGCTCAGTCAAATTATAATGAACTCAGATTGCAGTCACATAAATTTTGTTCCTCTCATTAGGCTCCAAATTATAAGTAAGCTCATTAGACATTTGCATGGCAACTCATAAGGCCCTATCAACTAGGAAAGGAGCCTGCTTGATTGTAAAAAATAGGGTTGACCTCGAAGCTGCATACAAATAGACTTAAACCATCTCTAGTTCTGCATTCTAATCTATATAAGTCTAAGCTAACATTCAAGAAAGTTAGTTTTCATCAAGTTGCTAATATTTGGATCATTTAATATGACCAGGAAAAACAATCACACATAGTGAGCCAATCACTTCTCTTTTAATTTTTTTTTCTTTTCTAATAATGGATTTTTAATTTTGTCATGCTGGAATGCATAATCTATCATTTTGATATAGAGATTAACCAATAATAATTAGATGCTTCTACAAAACTACCTCAAGATCCATATGTTGCACTCCTAAAGACTTGAGATTGAAATTTACACACGAGCCAAAGAGGAGGCAAGGATATATATAGAAGAGATTGGATGATGTACAACATTCTTGGCACACAAACATAGAAGGGAGGCAGAACAAGGGTTCTGTCCTATATATCAAGAAGAAGACAAAAGACAAGTTTGAAGTGAGAGCAAACAATTGAGAAATTTGAGTGGTTTCCTGAATTGCTTTCTCAATTGTAGTTTTTTCCCTTGTGTCAGCTGTTCTCCTTTTTTGTTCCTTATTTTTCAAGATGCAGCTAAATGAATACCATACACCGCTTTTTTAATATTTTATTAGCGTACAATTCAAAGACAAATTCTGCCACTTTTGCTTGTTGTTAAGTAGCTGTCCAGCCTGCAGTGTATGAGCCGCCGTTGCACCAAAAAAAAGTAGCTGTCCAGCTGAAGCATGATGTTGATCAAGCGCTATTTAATAGGAAGCCTTGAAAGTTTCATGTTTGACATGGCCCAGCTGATCTACACCCAATTGGTACATGAGGTGTGCATATATTAAGCCTGAAGTAGAAGTGTCCACAAAGAACTTGAACCACATAAAACCCTCATGAAGTGGGTGATGCATTAGATAATGTAGGGCATGCAAATCAAGGCAGATTTGATGAGTTCAAGTTGCATGTAAGCGGCTAATTTGTTCTTGAAATACTAATGATTCATGATATGGATCTACTATACTGATCAAAATAGCCCTGAACATTCTAGATCGCATTTTTGGATCAGGATTAGTCTGGAAATAAGATCCAAATCTATATTATACATCACACAATCCTGTGGATCATAAAATTCAACTTGATCATGTTATTTATAAATTAGATCATATGGAATTCTATTTCATATAATTTATTGGATTACATGCCTTTAAAATTGCTTGTTTATCTATAATAATCTTGAGCATGAAAAGTACCAAGTTAATTACAATTTTTGAAACAAAAAAATGGAATTTATGGAATTATGATCAAGAGGAAAATTTTCATACTTTTGCAATCTTTTTTAAAATTTGATAAATTTTTCTCAAATATATTCTACCTAAAAGAATAATTCAATTGATAGGATCTGTATAGATACCTTGAAAAAGTAGACATGATGTTTAATACATCAGACATGCTACATATAGGTTTATGATGGTGGAAGCTAGGATTGTTATATGTACAACCACTTAGTCTTCACAGATCTAATAATTGACTCATTTTTCAAATTTTGCATTTATTTCATATTTTAAAATTTTTTGTTGAAATCAAAAACAAAACTTATGATCAGCAATTGAATCCATCATCACATATGATCAAAATCCCTCAATGATTTATAACTTGATCCTGATCCTAACAACATCCAGTGGGTCCGCATTTCAGTTTTTTAGCTGCCAATAGGTACATATGAGGCATTTGTGCAGCGATTAAAAGCATAGAAAGAATAATCATGTATTTCTTCCACATGAGTAGTCCATGTAGCAAACAAAAAAATAAAAAGTTTGCATGAATGAGTCCTATTTCATTTTTTCACTCCCTATATATATATAAAACAAAGAGGCATCAAAGGAAATCTAGAGGGCTTGAGAGACAACTTTTGCATTGCAATAAAACATTGGCATCTTTTCTAGTGGGACATTAGTCAGCATATAAATTATTTTTTTAATATGAGTTCTCCTCACTTATGCAGTATGAAATGCATTTCAGACAGACATAGGAGTCGCCTTATCTACAACTGCAGACTATTACATCTACCTTTAAACAAAGTATGAGGGAAAAGCACGTAGCTGAAACATAGCAATATAGTTGAAATCCAAAATAGAACGGGTAAGCCATAGGTGTATCGCGTATCACATGAAGGATATAACAGATCCATATGACACTCAAATGGAGAGAGGGGGGGGGGGTGCGGAGGACATGAAAAATGAATAAAGACCTGGAACCTCGGCGAACATCCCTCCTGTATGGAGCATCACGATATGAGGATCGTTCAGTGCGGATCCTGCGGTCTCTTGGAGGGCTGCGGCTGCTTTGACTCATCTTCAGTCTTTATCCTTAACACGACCAGCTGCCACCAATATGCACTACCACCAACACAACGGCCAACACCACCACCACTACAACCACCACCAACACCTTCCTCCCTGTCCACAACAAAACCAGACATCCAAAGCCACCTCCATGAGTCCAAATCAAACCACCAATTCTTTCCTTCCAAAAAGAAACAACCCAGATTCCAACACTACAACATAGTCTGCACCAAATAAATTTACCAAATTCTCCACTCCCCATTACTACACCCTTCCCTACGATCCGTTTAACTTTTAACCCTATTGCTTCAACTACTCTACTTCAGTCAGTTAAACAGCCAAACAAGACCCATTATCCAAAAAAAAAAAAAAAAAAGTCTAATACAAAACAATCTCCTCTGCTATTAGACACTCCTACACCCCAAATCTCAGAATTGAGTATCAACCTGGAGCACATATAATTTTTGATCCAATATGGAATCAGCATCTGAACTTCAAAACACCACAAACAAAAAGGCAAACAGAAAAGAGAGGGGGCAGAATCATCCAGCATGTATTCAAAGTAAAAGCGTGCTTTCTTTTTGTTGATACATATTATTATCAAATTATCACATATACAATAAAATAGTAAACCTATTTAGGAGGTGAGGAAAACAGCTTCAGATGACAAAAGGACAAATTAAACAAGAAGCAAATTCTCTTGTCCAAACATTCTATCCCAAATCCATTTTGGTAAGCGCACTTTATTAGTTAGTGACCTATTCCCTTTAAAATCAAAAATACCTTGCCAGGTGTGAGCCGCCGATTTACCAAAAAAAAAAATCAAAAATACCTTATCTGATATCCAACACAACTGCAATAACAGGAAATAGACTGCATACAAAATTCAATTGACACGAAACTTCAGAAAACAAATCAATTTCCAAGTCCCGATTTTTTTTTAAAAAAAACGACAAATAAAAGAGTATCATTAGCAAATATTGAAACTCCAGAAACAGATATCCAAGGTGCTGAAAACAGAAGGCTATTTTTTTTTGCCAGTAGAACTGTAGAAGAAAAGAAAAAGGACTAGATTAGGAGAAAAAACCAGATTACCCCACAAAAAATCATCAAATTCCTAAAAAAAAAAAAACTTTTTTTGGAAACCAAAGAAACAAATATAGAGAAGCAGGAAACCATAAAAATGAAACACGATTGTCAGAACAAATAATCCCCCCTCCGTCCCTCTTCCCCTTCCTTCAATTCGTTCAGATCCCAACGGCACCACTAATCAGAATAATCTGAGGACTAATCTCCATAAACAAGTAATGAATTAGCACCAAACGCACATCGATCTACCGGAAACAAGAGAAAAGGAAGAAACCTTTTACGGTCCCCGCATCACAACCCCCTTCCGATCTCTCCCTTCCCCTCTTTCGTGAGTAAATTAACGTACTGCTTGTGATATACCGACCTCTTAATGTCTACTGTCGGAGCCGGCTAGGGTTTCTCTCCTCCCTTCTCTGCCCCCTCTCGCCTTCGATTCTCCCACGGCAAGTTTTATCCGAAGAATACGATTAAAGTGCAAAAATAAATAATATCCCCTTCTTTATCCCACCCGGCACCAAACAATGGGCCGGGACGTGGCCCAGAACGGAAACACCGCCGCCGATCCAAATGCGTTTCCCATTACCTTAATCAAGCGACGATGTGCCGTTTCCCCGTTAATTTCCCCGGATCGCGTTGACCCCGGCCACGTCCCGTGACACGAGAGCGTCCTCCGTAGTCCCTCCATCTCTCTCCGTTTTTTTGTTTTTACAGAAATATCCTTCTACAAATTCATATTGTCCTAAAATTTATATTTATTTTTATATTTTAATAAAATATTATTTTTACACAAATATTTTTAATATAATAGTTCTTCCATAATAAAAACATATTTATTTTAATTAAAAATAATATAAAATTTTAAAATTATTTTTTTTCCTATCACAATAGCCTTATAATTTTTTTTAATCTATCCATTAAAAATATTTTAAATTATTTTAATTTGAAACTATTAATTTTCTAGCAATATTAGACGATGTGGTGCATATGTAAAAATATGAATAAAAAATAAACTAACAAAACAAGTATTTTATAATGATATTTGTATAAATATTAATTTTAAAAAATATTTATATGAAATTTAATATTTATGAGAATATTTTTTTTTATGCTACTTTCTCGATAGTCGTCGAGCAGCAGAGAAGGTGTGGAAGCCGCCCCACTGCATGGTGGTGGGAGTGGACACGAGCGGCGGCTATCTGCTACCATGCGTGCTCCAACTGCGAGCGACCCCGGCAAACCCAATCACCCAACATGCCATCTATGTAGCCTGAAAAGCTTCGCCCCTCCATCCAAGCGCCTCTACAGCCTTCCGGTAGTCACCGACCTCTTTTTCCAACTTCTCTCTCCTTCTCATGAGTTCTTGGCTTTCTTGGATAACATGCACGCTGATTGGATTAAAGAGGAAGACGAAACTGTAGAAGATTCTATATCCTTACCTCTTAAAATATAAAATATAATAGCATAAGATCATGATAAATGGGATTGCCTCGTTGATGGTCTGACTGTTTTTAATTAACATCTTGATCCAAAGTGGGGATGCATGTATTGAATCATCCAAAACCATATCTTGGAGCTCATTTTCATGCATATTTTCTTAATTATCGATTTTCTCATTCCTCTTTTTTCATTGTAGCATCAACTTCATAATTATTCTCCTCTTCTATTCTCTTCATCTCTTTGATCTTAAGCATTTGTTGTTTTGGTCCTTCGCTTTTAGCTCTTTCATTTCTAGCCTTTTGATTATGTGTAAGCTCAACCAAAAAGCTATTCTCATGAATTAGTTTATTATTTTCTTCTTTCAGTTGGAGCACCCTTTCAGTATTATCCGTTACTAATCTCTACGCCTTCTTCATAGTCATATTTTTTTAGCCTTTGTTGTTAGTGCTTTTATAAATATTTTGCTTTTAGTTTGGCCTCTTCAAAAACTTCATCCTAGACTGGAAACTTGCGGACTAAGCCCACTTTTCATCATTGATTGGCACCAAAGAAGTAATAAGAATCTCAATTTCAAACAATTAAAATAAACTGTTGTAGTATTATTAACAATAAAATTAAATATCAAATGCATAAGTGACAATATCTGACCTGAAGATATTTTAGATAACTCCTTAAATAGAACTTCTTTCTTTTTATAATGATCTCGAAGTTCCTCATTAAGATAACGAGGCATGCTGTAATAACTACATCTTCATCCATATTAAATATGCTCAAACAACAATACCTGCTTATCATATCATTGGTTATTATACTTACAAATGAAAATTACGAATATTTTTTTATAAAAAAATTACTTGCAATAAAATAGTGCATCCATGGAGATAGTTAACTTTTCTGCACTTCTTCAACCTCACATATATCCTTTTTGTGGCATGTCAATTTCACTTAGCAAATAATTATGGACAGCTATACGTCATGTATATCTCCATAAAATTTTGGGTACTTCTCAATTTGTTTGAGGGAAAAAGATGCAGAAAATATATAGCATTTCAAGTTAGATGATATCTGTTGCCAATCTTTCATTTACCTTTAACCTCATAAGTCTCTTTCAATATTTTCTCATGGGACAAAATTGATTGGAGAAGACTTTGTATATACTTCTAACTCTTCATTATGAGTTCCACACCCCTCTGGCAAATGACACCTTCTTTTGTTTGCCAAAAAAAAAAAAAAAAAAAAAACACCTTTCTTATCAGTCCATAACTCCAAAATATCATCCAACCCACCTTTATTCCATCATATGTCAGGAACATCAAGGAAATGGTAGAATGGGGTTTTGCGAAAAGTCTGGTGCTTTTCAATCATACTTTCTAGCACATTAACGTTATGCTATTTTGCAAAATAAGTGACATAGCATCTTAGATCTATAAGTTCATGCCCATCATTTTTCCTCCACCCCTCTCCTCTTTCAGGTTCCTTCCCTTCTTCAAAAACCATATCATTATGCCCATTTCTAACTTTTTGCAATTTTTTGTATTTTTCTTCTCCTCTGCTTTATTGTCTCTTAGTTTTGTTTTCTTCATTTATCTTTTTCTCTTTAAACAAAATCTTATCATTTTTTTAATAATTTTCTCATTTCCCCTTTCCCTCATTTTCTCTCTATTTAACCTTTATTGATATAATCCTTTTTGTCTATTGTCATAATTAATTTGTAAAGGACATGTTAAGGTAGAAATTGATTTCCATGTGTTTAAAAAGAAGAATAATAAAAAAAAATCAGATTTTAAATGTAGGGTCGATGACTACTTTTTATTGATGTAAAAGGTCTAACATATTTATTTTGTTTAATCATGCAACTTGCTGATTGATCGGCAATGTTATTTATGGTTAATAGAGGAGAAAACTTATTAATTCTTCAATTGTGTTCGCAATTGTGAGCCAGAGATCATAAGAACATATCTAAGTAGTGTCTTGTGTCGACGAAGCTTGGTATCATGATAAACTTTATCACATATCTAAGCATACCATTTCAAGAAATAAGAAGAAAAGATTTTTCTTTTCATTATGCTCTTGAGCGAGTGTTGAGTAAAAAACTTTTCACTATTATGACACAAAAGGAAAAGAAATGTAGAACTATTTTTCTATAGTAAGACTCAAAACTTTATATATTATTAATAGAAATTCACCTCCTATCTTTTATATTTCTCTAGATGATCCAAAGATTCCTATGATGTATGTGAACCTTCACAAGGATGAGTGTATTTTGTTAGAAAATATCAAACTTCAAGATGCACATGAATTTTTTAATGGAACGCCTGATACCATTACACACTTACACAACTATATTGTTGCCTTACATAGAATCTTAGAATCAATTATGGTGTGGAATTGTGATACTTTCAAGAGATATACCTGAAATGTGTGACATATCTTGAAGATGCAAATAGGAGGGGACTCTTATCCTCTATTTGGTAAGAAGGATGGATTGGAGGAAGGATGGATAGAATAGGAAGGATGGATAAGGGAGAAGATGGATGGGTCTTCCATCTATTTGTAAGAAAATATAAAATATATAAATAAATCTATCTTATCCTATAAACTTAAGTTTTTGGGATAAGTGGTGATTTCAATATGGTATCAGATCAGAGGTCCTAAATTCAAACCCTATTTTCGTACTCTTTAACCTCAATATTAAAAAATTCACATGCTGGGCTTACCCATTAAAAAGAAATCCAGCCCACATGTGAGGGAAAGTGTAAGAAAATATAAAATATATAAATAAATCTACCTCATCTTATAAGCTTAAGCTTTTAGGACAAATGGTGATTTCAACACTATCCTCTTATGTGTTTAGTAAACATGAAAAAATGGAGGAAAATGATTCCCTCTGTTTGGTATAGAAGAAATGAAGGATGGATAATATTTGCATGATATTTTTACTCAACTAACCTTTGATAAAAAAGAGTGATAGTGTTATAATTTTGTCAAAAAAAATAATGAGGAAAAATTTTATCAATATAGAAACCCACAGCTTATATGCTCTATCCTTCTTTTCTTGCATTCTCTCAATTTGGAGGACGCAAATTGGTGGGCTAGGTTGGATAGACAATCCCTTCTTTTCATCCGTTCTTTCTAAGATTTTTTGAACCAAATGATGGATGGGGGTCATCCATCCTCGCTCTCATGAATCCAACCAAACATATGGTTACTATTGGAGTCTCTTTATCTCAAATCCTTGTAGCTCTGTTTCTTTCTTTCGAATTCCTTTCTCAATCTCTTTCCATTCCTCTCCAAAAACGCACCCTACTTCTCTCTCTCACTGAAGAATCCTCCCTCATTGATCTATCCCATCTGCTCCACTCTTACTCCTTCTAACTAGAGCTTATCAATCGGTGCTAAACCACACTTCGACCATAACAAGCGAAGGCCCCTACTCAACAGGTACTTTTTTTTGTATGTGGGCTTTTTCCTCTATCCTCTCCAAAGATAGAGATAAAGCCCTCTATCGCTCTCTCCGAAGGAGGCACGCTAGCCGATGTGAAACTATACTTCAGCAATAGCAAGCAAAAGGCCCTATTTAATAGGTGATTTTTTTTTTAATTTTTTAGGGGGTTTGTTTTCTCTATTCTCTCTAAAATCAAGCACACGACCTTTGACACTCACCTCAACTAGGGCAAGTTTGTCGGTGTTAAACTATATGCTTAATGATAGCAAGTGACGGCCCCTACCCAACATGATTTTTTTTAAAAATTTTTTTGGAGGGCTTCTTTCCTCTATCCTCTTGAAAGCCATGGGATGAGGCCCTCTCTCACACTTTTTTTCTTCACATGCATTACACAAGTTAAGTGCTAATTGGTTGCTACTTACTTTCAAATCAGTTGATTACAGATTGTAATGTCAAGTAGAAAAGTTTCGATAAACTAGTAAATATTTATCCACAAGAAGTTCAACTATTTGCTTAGAAAGATTTACTAAAGTCAACCACGATAAGGTGCCAACTGATTTGGACTTGGCATTTTAGAATTTACTTCTAGAAACTTATTAGTCAACTTTCTTCCAAGAGAGAGTCGCCCATCCAAGCATTTTATCTTAAAAGTATCAAAAAACCATAACCGATTTTAAGATTCTGCATAAGGCAACAATATAGTTGTATACATGTGTAATGGTATTAAGCATTCCATCAAAAGTTTCATGTGCATCTTGTAAGTTCTATATTATCAACCAAAATGCATGCATCCTTATTAAGGTTTACATGCATCATGAGAATCTTGGATCATCTTGAGAAATATAAAAGATAGGAGGTGAATTACTATTAGTAATCTATTAAGTTTGAGTCTCACCATAAGAAAGTAGTTCTTCATTTCTTTTTCCTTTTATTATGATAAGGAGAAGTTGTTTTCACTCAAAGCCCACTTAGGAGCATAATGAAAGGGATAATCTTTTTCTTCTTATTTCTTGAAATGTTATGCTTAGATAGGTGATAAGATTTGTCTCAACATCTAGCTTCATTACACACACTGCTTAACTAACACATTAATAAGTTCTCTCCTTTATTTATCATAAGTAAGATTTCCTTGATCAGTTCTTTCAATTTTGAAAAGAAACCACGCAATAGCACGTATCCTGTAGGACAGTGATTACGGGTATCGGTCCACAGGGATTGGAGACAAGTTATTTTTTCTAATTAAATAATTACTTCAAAGGGTATAAGCTAGAGTAAATG
>JAOXJJ010000819.1:8690727-8708995 GCA_025769935.1 Phoenix roebelenii
CAATACAAACTCAAATTAATAAAAATGAAACGAATACTCCTCTATGGCTTCATCAAACCCCTAAATCGAGGTTTAGCTGCTCATGATGCTCGGCGACTTTGATCGGCTTGCTGAGATGCTCCATGCCATCCGCATCATTTTCTTTCACTAATTGATCCGCTCCCAGCCTCCCTTCATTCCCAAAATACCCAAAGTACTCTCTCTCCCCCCTTCTTTCTCTTTTTTTTTTATTTCTTTTTCTCTTCCGTTCCTAAACGAAATCGAGCCTCCTTTATTTTCACCGAAACAGGGTCTCCCCTGTTTCCTTCTCCATCGAGCTCCCCCCTCACCTTTCTGGCCGATGACTTCTTCTTATAGCTTCACCCGTCCCTCCTTTGTTTTGCTTCACGTGCGAGTGGGAGGATACAGATGCAGAAGGAAGCGGGATGTGGTTGGGAGGTGAATGATTCTGCCCCTTGATCCTTGGACACGGTGATTTCGTTGTTGGCTCTGATCCTGACGCTGGGGAGCTTGGGATTTGGTTGAGATGCAATCCGTGAAGATGAAGCCAAACCGAACGGGATGAGGGCTGATTGCTTGATCTGCGGATGTGGAAGAATTGCATCACGGGAGGAAATTTGGTTGCGGGATGGTTGACTCCGAGAGCGGCTGGGACGCGATGCTGGGAAGAGCGGAAGAAGAAGGTGGCCGGATCCATGGCGTGATACGCTGGGATGCGATGCTGTCTCGAATGCTTGGAACGGCAGCTGTGCGGTTGGAACGAATCGTTGATTGCAGTCGGTTGGGATCGCGGAGGAGTGGTCGCTGGCGGAACACCCGGGGATGAAGATGATGCCGCAGCTGCTTGGATGCGGAAGACGCCCGACTGATTTTCGTCGTAGGTGAATCTGGAACGCAGCTGATACGAGGTCCCGTTGTTTTGAAACGAGGGTGGAGGATCAGGCTGGGAGAAATTCTTGGGAAGACAGTGCTTGACTCGCGGGCGTTGGGAGATTTGGAGAAGGAATGAGAGGATCTCGGCTCTTGTTCTGGAACAGGGGATTTTTTTCATTTGATTTGGCTTGGCTGGGATCAATCCGGAAAAAGAGAATGGCATGGATGCGGTGGGCACTCGGTAGGAAAAAAATCAATGGTTGGTGGCTGATTTGGGAGGAGGTCCCCTGTTTCAGTGCTGGGAAGCTTGGATTGGCTTGGATATTGGCTTTGGATTTGAGGTGGGTCATGATCGTTAATTTGTCCTCGAGTCCAACTGTTTCAGATTGAACTCGACCAGATAAAATAAACAAGACCGTGACGTAATAAAAAGGGTTAATCAAACATTTTCTCCATACAAAATTAATTATCTAATCATGGCCAAAATCTATTTAATTATAACCTTAGCTTGATTATAACTCCATCTGGTTACTAAACCGGGTCAACACAATTTCCTTCTTATATGTTTTCATGAAAGATCGCAACCAGAAGAGAGACAAGTTCAGAGTCTGTTTTAAGAAAAGAATTATTTACCTCTTACCATATTTTAAATTTATTTCAATGTTTATTCAATTTCATGGTAAAATATGTGTTTATCAGTTTAAGAACATTGATAAGTGCTATGGAAAGATAACTAAATTATAAATTATTAAGCACTTATCAATTTCCTATCAATTTGTAAGTTTGCGTGATTATAAAAAATAGGTATATTAGATCTTTTGCATCAATAAAGACCGGTCATCTACTCTACATGTAAGATTTTATTTTTTTTTGTTCTTTTCAAATGCATGGAAATCAGTTTCTATCTTAATATGTCATTTACAATTGATTATGACAATAGGAAAAAGGATTATAGTCAAAAAAGGTTAGATGGATAAAAGATGAGGGAGAAGGAAAATGAGAAAATTATAAAAAAATGATAAGAATTTAGATGAAAAAAAAGTTAAAAAAAAGAAAAAGAAATGCTAAGAGGCAAGAAAGCGGAGAAGAGAAATGACAAAAAATTGCAAGAATGTAGAAGTAGAAATGAGGATATAGTTTTTGATGAAGAGAAGAAACCAAAAAGAGGAGAGGGATGCAAGAAAAATGATAGGTGACAACTTATGGATATAAGATGTTATGTCACCCATTTTGCAAATTAACATAAAATTAATGTGGTAGAAAGTATGACTGAAGGGCATCATAGACTTTTGGCAAAAATCTTATTCTACCATTTTCTTGATATTCTTGAGATATGATCGAATAAGGATAGGTTAGATAACATTTTAGAGTTACGGAATGATAATAAAAATGTTTTCTTGAAGAAAAAAGGTGTCTATTGTTTGAGAGGAAGCAAAACTCATATTGGGGCTACTATGTAAAGTCTATGAAATACAAATGTTTGAAAAATCCAATCTTGAGGGGTTAGAGATATACATAAAAAGTATTACTCCAATCATTTATGTCTTACAAGAAAAAAATATTGAAAAGAGGCTTTTGGAGGTAAAGGCAAATGAAAGGTTGGCAATAGATTGCATCAAATTTGAAATATTGTATATTTTTTACATCTTATTTCTTCAAACAAATTAAGAAATACTCAAAATTTATGGAGATTTGAATGGAATATGGCTATGCATAAGTATTTGCTAAATGAAACTCAACACGCTACAAAAAAAGGTTCAGTTGAGGGAGAAAAGTGTAGGAAAGTTAGCTATCTTCACGATGAACTTTTGTATTACTAGTAAGTTTTTTTTAAAAAAAAATACTCGTAATTTTGATTTGTAGCTACAATAACCAATGATATGACATGCATGTATGGTTATTTGAGCATACTTTATTTGGACAAAGATATATTAATCAAATAGTGTCTTGCTATCTTAATTAGAAACTTTAAGGCCATTATGAAAGAAAAGAGTTCTATTGCAAGAATTATATAAAATATCTTCGAGTCAAGTATTCTTACCTATGCATTTGATGTTCAATTCTAATATTAATAATGTTAAAGAGCTTATTGCAATTATTCAAATTGACAGATTCTTATTACTCTCTTGTTGCCAATGGATGATGAGAAGTGAATTTTATGTGCAAGTTTCTTCTCCAAGATGAAATCCTTCAAGAAGCCAAACTACGAGCAAACTATTCACTAAAGTACTTATGATGAAGGCCAAAAAAATATAACTCTAAAGAAGGCTAAGAGATTGAAGAAGGATGGTACTAAAAGGGTGCTCCAACTGAAAGAAGAAAATAAATTAATATATGAGAATGGCCGTTTGGTTGATCTTTTTGTGCACAACCAAAAGGCTAGAATTGAAGAGCTAGAAGCACTACTGAAACAATTAATTGTTGAGATCAAAGAGAAGAAGAAGAGAGCACAAGAAGAGACTAATTATTAAGTTCACGATATAATAAAAAAAGAAATGAGAAAGTGGACAATCAAGAAAATAAGCACAAAAATGAGTCCCAAGATATATATGTCCTGCTTTAGATCAAGACGTTGATAAAAAGGGCAATACAATCGACGAGCCTATCATTTTATCATAATCTTGGGCTACCATTCCTTATCATTTAAGAGGTCATGATATACAATTTTTTTGAGCTTTGTCTTCTCCTTTTCTAAATATACTTATAGCAATTTTGAAAAGCACAACACCAAAGAAAGTGGAACAAAAGATCATGTAATAGATCAAGAGCCAGTAGTAACAGCTAGGTGATTCGGTGAGATACTCGATAGTGGATATTTCATTTGTCAAAGAAAAAGCACCATCGATAGTGAAAATAATCATTTGTAAATATCTACAACTTGAGACTTAGATTGAATAGATATTGCTAAATATTGTAGCACTTTTTGCACAAATTTATTTAGTGTAGATGAATTATGTAGGAGAATATCTTTCCAAGGATGACAAAACATTAATTGACAATTGGTTAAAGCATGAGATTGATAAGTAAATTTAATTAGCATCATATATGAATTACTATATTTTTGATGCATTGATCATTCAAATATACCGATCATTTGCTTCTTGTGTATAAAGCTTATTTTTATCATCCCACACATTTGGAAACACATGACAACTTGATCTATTTTGGCTTTTAATACCTCCACTTACACAAGTAAGGATGCTATCATATTATATTTTCCAATTTTTTTCTTTTAATCTGTTTATATTTTTAGTTCTATATTTCTATAAATGCAGAAATTAATTGACTACGAGATTCCAACCCTAAAGGAATTGATGAAAATTTCTATGGTTTCTTACAAAAGAGATAATTACTAAAGCCAAGTTTTTCTTCTTGCCTCTATATTTCAAAAGATATCATCGGCATCTTCTTGTGGTTGACTTTGAAGAAATTTTTTTTTAGATAATACAATTTGGTGCATTGAGACCAAAGTTACAAGACGCTTGCCAATCCAAGTCTAATTATTAAAGCTGCTAAATTAATTTAGATTTTTATTTATGTAATACATCTATGCTAACAATCGCCATTCTCATGTTCAAGTATAAATTTCGAAAAGATTCAAATAGAGTTACTTGGCAAGCCACAAATAAAGAAATGGTGATTGGAATTTGTATTGACATGTCCATGGCAAGCTTCAAAGTAATGGTTTTTATAGTTAGTACTCTTAGTACATTGTGATAGTATATTATTTCATTGTTTATTTGTTAATTGTCATGTTTTTGCAGTTCCTATGATTATAGATAGTATTTTTGTTCTCAAATATATAGAGCGAATATTGGATAGAGCATCACTCTAAACTAAATAGATTTTTCCTCTCCTCTCAAATTTATTGATCTTTATACTTTGCAGATCTAATACATAGATGTAATGTTGTTTTTAGTGGTAGTGTGAACGAAGCCATCCTCATTTTGTGATGCAGATATTGTGACATCCAAATTTATTACTTTAAAGAAAAGGACTGCTTGTTGATACACCTTCATAAATTATCTTTATAGATGCGACTGTATGATGTAAACTAATTGTATGATGTCAATGTTTTACTAAGTGAAATACACTTTGAGGTTACTCTTTTTTTTGGTTGATTGAATTTGTGATTGTAAATAATAATTTATATGAAAAATAGTTTGTATGTAAACAATAATTTATTTTATTATAATGTTGACTGAATTTATCAAATACAAATCTTGTAATATATGGATATAAAGTTTATGTGAAATTGGTATGCACTCCATGGCTTACTGATATATGCTTATTTTGTTATGATTGGTAAAACTATGTAGATAAAAATGTAAAAGATTGACTGGTGCGGACACCAGTGCAACATCAGCCATCATCGAGTCTACAGTCGCCACAGGATCCAGCCAGTTTGATTTTATTTTGGATTGATTTATTTTAGTTGGGTTTATGTTATGTTGATTGGGTTTATTTGCATATTGTCATTTTAAGGCCTTTTTGAAATTGTTTTATTTGTAGGGGTCTATTTGTTATTTTGTAACCTATATATATGGGTCCATGCACTTGTTTAGAATTTGATGAATAGGTTAATAAAATTGATCTTCCTTTCTTCTGATGCCCTGGTGTGAAGCCATGGCCAAAGCCAGGTGAGAAGCCTGGTTCTTTCTCCTCCCCCTCCTCTTCTTCTCTTCTCTTCTCTTCTTCCTCTCCTCTCCTTCTCTCTTTCTCCATCTTTTCCCCTCTATCCTACATCATTGCCATACGATGATACACATAGTATAGAGTTTCTAATTCAAATGGAATTAATAGGGATATATTGAGGATTGCAAAAGTTTTGCAGTTTCTTCATTTAATTAAGTCTAGAGGCCATTGCATTACATAAAATACATAACTTAGAGTCCTATGTGACAAAGTTTATGTGAAGTCTATACATATTTGATGGCTTTCTGACACATACTATAAGCTTCTATAATATATAGTGAACAATAATTTGTCATACACCTCAAGGCAATCCGATATATAATTTTCAAAATATGATGTTCACCAGCATGTAACCTATAGCCAGCTAATACATACATGACAAGTTAGTTATCCAACAATCTGATACATAACTATAAACAAATTGATGTACAATTTTTAGAGTATGGTGTCCATTAGCATACAGTCCATGATCAACTGATATATACATTACAAATTAGTCATCCAGCGATCTAATACACACCTTCAGGCAAACCAATATATATTTTTTAGAACATAGTATTTATCAGTACACATGACAAATTAGTCATCCAATAGTCCAATACACACCTCCAAGCATATGTTCATTACTCATCGTGTTTGTAACAAAGCAATTTAAATATTTTAAAGAAGCTTTCATGATCGATATAATATAGTCAACATGCAAAACATGTACAAAAAATTCAGCTCTCCAAATTTTTGATGATTTAATGCTTAATTCATCTCATTAAAAATAACTACGGTCCAAAAAAGGAGAGATAATATTCAGCCCCATCACATCTATGTTGATAACAAAAAGTTCCTAAGGAATGAAAAAGAGTATACCCAATTGAGCTCTTTTCAATTAATCTCCTGCAAAATAATAAAAACTTCTTGAGTTCCATTCGATAGTTTTGCTAGATCTTTCAAAACTTTTAAAAATATGAATAGTGATGTTCGGTAACTTCCAACTGAATATTCATATCAGCGCCAAACTTTACCTTGCGAGGACCAAATGTTGTTGCTTGAGAACCACATAATGTTGCAAAATATAAATACATCTATTACCATGATAAATATTATCGAGAGATATCAAAGAATATCAATGTTCTACGATCCTTGTACCACATGCTGGTCAAGATAATAAGGCATTGAAGCATTTGACATGGGTATAGGCAGGTTTGAAGAGTACAATTGACAAAGTTGTTAATCTTTTCTTTCATGTTTAGAACTTGGACATTAATAGAGCATGCATTATAAGGTGTTATATGCTTTTGTGAAAGAATAGATGATTCTTGAGAAGGAACAACATTCTTGAGTGGCATAGCTGTTGACTTGGCCGATATCATCCGTCATAGCTATATGAATGAAGAACCAATGACTTATCAAAAGTCACTAAATTCAATGCATCATCAGCTCCTCTTGAGACATAGATGTCAAGAAGTTATTGTCACACTTAACCAATTATAATATTTAGTTGACATATTAAGTATCGGCATTATAGTTCATATATTATCAATCAACACCACTTAGTTGTATCTTGTCTGGGGATAGCTTGTCTTTTCCTTTTCCACCTCTTTTGAAGTGCACTCTTCATCCTTTTAGTGAACTCTCCACCTCTTCTGATATGATTCTCCATATTGCTTGTTTATGATATCATATTGTTTTTATGTTCCATTGTCAACATCATCTACATTCATTTTGTGTAGCATCGTTTAACCTCTGTAGCCAATGTATCAAGTAATAGCACCTTCGACAGTAATAGTGATTGCCTTTTGACGTATAATGAGAAGCTAGCATTTTCTTGCCATCTAAATGGACAATTACTTGATGGGCGTTTGATAATGCTCCATCCTTTGCACATTTAGTCCACTATTTTACTATATATTGAGAAGGCAAATAAAGAATATTGTTGTGAAAAAGAACCTTCCATGCATGCAAATATAAAATGCCCATACTCTCATATTTTAAACAACAAATTTAACTAAGACATCAAGTGTGTTCAATTCAACAAAACCAAGACAACAACCATCTGATGGAGTAATCTTGTAAGTGTACTTGCCACCCTTGCATCTTGGAGATTTATAAATACATGCAAGTTGGCTTGTAAAGCCCTCTTCAAAATCACTATAAACATGCCTTGTATATTTCTCAGCTGCTTCAATTAACATAGGTGGGACACAGACATAAATAACTATTTTTTTTATTTATCTTGATTTAAAATCTTCATATAATTCCTTCTCTCAAAATAGACTTACTGCCTTGCCATATCTTCCTATACACATTGAAAGAGATAATATTTTGCAAAAGAAGTTTTTGAAGTGTACGTTCATATAGTCTTATTTCGTTGTGTTGTTGTCAAATCAGCACAAAGGGACTCTCATTAGTATACCAGAATCCCATTATCACATAAATCATACAATTCTATCATCCATCTTCCTTGTGTTTTGTTGATGATTTTGAACTTTGCTCCAAATAGTAGTTTTGAGAGGGACTTATTTGCAATATTGATATCCCATTATATATATAAGGCAGCCATTCTTTTATTCGGTGGATGAAGGGTTTTGTTTTTTTGGGTGAAAGGAGGCAGCCGCCGCACTCCATCCTCTTCATCCTTCCGTGCGCTCTCGGTCTTCCGGCAACAACAGGCTTGAGTTTCCTTTGTCTACCGCTCACTGGAGGCTTTCTTCCTTCTTCCCTTCTTCAGCCATGGCTTCTTCCTGTGACTTCCTTGTTTTCGTGAGCCTCTTTCTTCTTTGCTGTTCATAGCATATGTAACAAGGGAAGGTAATATGATTTTGATATTTATTTGATCTACCATTGGAGCCGTAGAAAGGTTGCTTTGCATACTACACTTTTGATCTATCATTGTGGCTGCAGAAGGGTTGATCCGATCGGTTATTTTTCCTTATATTTGGTTTATTTTTGCCTCCTATTGTGATCATTTGGTAGTCCATATTTTGGGCTTTTATGTATCTTTGTTTGTACCCTATTGGGACGATTGATATAGTGGATTGCTCCTCCTTCCCATGGATGTAGGCACTTGCTGCCGAACCACGTAAATCTGGTATCTTTGTGCTTGTCTATTCATGCCTGTGATGTGTTTGGTGAAATGCCTAAATGAGAACAATTGTTAATTGGTAAGCCGGATAGATTAATTTTTGTGCCCAGTAATCACAACATGTTTATATTTTTTTAGCTAGGCTTTTCCATTGGAATTGAAAATACTCCACATAGCAACATTTGTATATCCAACTTTTGAAGTAGATTTGACATTTAGGATGACTGGAATATATGTGAGAAAGATTTTTTGTGGCATTTTAAAGTATATTCGATAAGCACAAATAATGACATGTATTGGGTAGAAGCAGTTTGATAGCCTTAGATAGGGCAACACACTAATCCATGAAAATTGTTTTACGTTATTTTCTAGACATTGCAGCCAAAAAGGATCTAAACAACCAAACAAATGAATCACTAATTTCATCAAATAGTAAAGCTTCCCCAAACATGAATGTTTTCTCGCGGTAATTAATAACAAGAAGCACAACAAAAAGCATTTCATATTTAGTCGTTGTGTCAAATGAAACTGATAAAATAAGGGAAGACAAAGAATAGATGGAAAGGTATATGTTTATTCCCGATATTTTGTATTCATATTACAACAATATATATAGCCTAATAATGTGGCTCATAAGGAAGTATATCAAAAGAAATATCAATCATATTTGGACCAATATAGTAACAAGATGGTAAATATGTTTAATATCCTCCCTCAAACTAAAGGCGGTGAAGTAAAACCCACTTTGAATTTGAAAACCAGATCATGAAAGCATTTAGGTAGATGTGCTTTGGTAAAAATATCAATAATCTGATCAACTGAGGTGATTGAAAGGTATCATATTGTACCACAAACAATGTGTTGACGTTCAAAATGGCAATCATTTTCAATATATTTTATGCTTTTATCAAAAACATTATTGTAAGTAATTTGGATAGTACTTTGATTGCAACAATGAATAATAGTAGCATCGGAGTGTTTAACTCCTATATTTTCCAACAACCAACATAACCAAGTAAGCTCCTAAGTAGTATCTACAATGGCACGATACTCAGCCTCAATACTAGATCTAGCATTAATTGTTTGCATCCTATTTTGCCAGGATATAAGATATTGACCCTAAAGAGTTGATTTTGATGATACAAAATAATTGAGTTAAAAGATAACTAATCTATTACCTTGAGTTTAATTGATTGATTTTAGAAAGCAAAGAAGAAATCTTTCAGTTTCTCTCAAATAAAGATCATCTATCTGAAGCTCAATATCAAAAAGCATAACTCCAAAATAGCCATTAAAACAATCCTTGGAGGCTCACATATAGATATAACAAATTTCGTCCTAAGCTACTTTAATAGCCGATTCTAAGTTCGCAACGAGTCAACCCTGGCACACAGTTGCTAACTGATATGCCCTCATGAGCCAACTCCAGCAGATCGCAAGTCAACCCCAAAACAAGCTCAAAAGATAGACAAAAACCTATGAAATTTAACCCAATGGCGAGTTAACTCATGAAGTACACAAGCCAACTCCAATTTAACAAGAGTCAACCTCTGAATGGCCACAGAGAAAAGATAGAGCTAAAAAATTCATCGCATTGGAGTGTTGACCCATGGGAAGCACGAGCCGACTTAGTCAAACAAGAGTTGATCTCAAAAAATAATGAGTCAACTCTGAACGATCACAATGGAAAGATAGAGAGTAGTAAAACTTAGTCCATTAAAGAGCCGACCCTTAAAAATAACAAGTCGACTTCTGTCACTAGACGAGTCCACTCCTGAACTAAGAGAGCCGACTCCACAATATACACAGAAGAAAGACGAAGCACAACAAAAGCAGAAGCAAGATCGAGTCGACCCTTGAAGATTATGAGTCGACTCCTGAAAATCACGAGTCGACCCTGAAAATGTCGAGTCAACTCCTCTATGCTTGACAACAGTTACAACAAGTTTTTCTGAGTCAAAACGATTATTTTTCATCTTACAATGATTCTTTTACCTGTCTAACAGCTAGGAGTATGTTTCAATCTCTTCCAAAGGGTATAAATGCATGAGAACACCAAAGGATAAAAAGAATCTCAAGTGGTACAAAAAAAATTTCTATAGCAAGAAAAAGAAAGCAAAAGAAGAGAGCTTTAAAGAGAAAATCATTCAAGAACATTCATTATGAGCTAAATGATCACATCTTTTACAATTGAGAGTTGATGAAGCGTATTCAAGATCAATAAAAGCTAACCAATAAAGTCAAGCTCTATTTATTTCTTTATATTTATTGTTAGGAGCCATACTTTATTATTTTTGCACTTAATTCTTTTAATACTTTGCTGTAACAAGTTTTAGAAACTAAAACATGGGAAAAGGTCCATCCAAATCTTTAATTGGATTATTTTGAGCAAGGGATAGGCTTGGAAAAGATTTTGGTTAATTGCCTAGAAAAATCAACTGGGTTGATTGTGAGCTCAAGTAAAACAATCGATGTAGGTTTTAGTTGATTGCTTGAAAAAATCAACTGGGTTGATTGTGAGCTTATGTGAAACAATCGAACTATAATCCTAGAATGATTATAGTAAAATTACTAAGGAAAAAAGTCATTGGGAGTAGATGTAGGAGTAGGGTCGGTGTCGAACCACTACAAATCTTATGAGTTTGCATTGCTTGTGTTGTTTGCATTTATTTCTTGCATATCTACTTATTGATCTTTTGCTGAATTTAATATTCATCTGTCAAGCTTTTAATTCTATTGTATTACACTTAAGTTTTTGAAAAGCCCAATTCGCCCTCTCTCTTGGGTCGTATAGTTGGACAATAAGTGGTATCAGAGCTTCATACTCAAGCCTCTCTTTGACCTAACCATCAAGAGTTAAGGATCTATGGCAACCCCAGTTGGAACTTCTCTTGCCGAGGAATAATCGACAAATAGACCTCCACTTTTCAATGGCATAAATTATACTTATTGGAAAGCATGCGAGCGCATGACATGTGGAGTGCCATAGTTAATGGACCTCACACACCCATAAAAATTATTGATTGTCTCTTCCTAAACGCAAAGGAGAATGGAATGGGTTTGATAAAAAAAAGGTACAATTGAATGCTAAGGTCATGAATGTTCTTTATTGTTCATTAGATGCAAATGAGTTTAATCACATATCAACTTATCTTTCTGCTAAAGACATTTGGGATAAGTTGGAAGTAACTTATTAAGGTACTAACCAAGTCAAAGAGTCTAAAAGCAATATGATTGTATATAAATATGAGTTATTTAAAATAGAGTCTAGCGTGTCAATCTCTGACATATTTACTCACTTTACTAATATTATTAATGATTTTAAAAGTCTTGAAAAATCTTATATTAACAGTGATTTGGTGAGAAAGATTTTTAGGTCACTACCAAAAACTTGGGAGGCCAAAGTCACAACCATCCAAGATGCAAAGGACTTCAATGCCCTTCTTCTAAAAAAATTGCTGGGTTCGTTGATAACTCATGAGCCATCAATAAAGCAGAATCTTGAAGAAGATGAGTTAAAAAAAAAAAAAAGAAGAACCATCGCTCTCAAGTCGACAGCTCAACAAGAAGAAGAGAGCAAAGAATCTGATGGTACAAAAGAGGATGAGGAGATGGCTTTGATAATGAGAAAATTCAAAAAATTTATGAGAACAAAAAGGTAATGAAGAAGGCCTTGGTCTAAGGGGGAGCTAGAGCAAAGAAAAGCAGAAAGAGCAAAGAAACCATGCCACTTTAGAGCAGATTACCCATTACTAAAGAAAGCTTTGAAAAGGCCAAAGAAGAAAAGCAATGGTCGCCATATAGAGTGATAACAATGAATCAGGCTCATAGGAAAAAATCCAAGAAACAACAAACCTATGCCTCATAGCTCATAAGGATAAAATAAACTCTGAATCTTTAAATGATTTCACTTTTGATGAACTTCAAAAATTGTAACATAAAAATGCTGGCAACTAGCGAGCCTCAGGGGCAGGGAGAAGGGGAGGGTCTTGTCCCTAGTTTTAGAGAGAGAAGGGGATAGAGCAATGGGGGAGGATTCTGTGGTGAGAGGAGGGAAGCAAGGTGTGCCTTCAAGCCGGAAAGGAAAGGAATCGAGAGGGGGATTCAAAAGAAAGAAAGAGGGACATGAGGGTCTGAGATAAAGGGACTTCATTAGTAAGAGTTCCCTCCCATCGAGATCTTCAAGATATATGCTAAGGAGGCATCCCTGGGTGGTTTCCTCTTACGCCTGCACCAGAGGATTTTTTGTCTTACAATTCAAGCACAGAAAATAGATTGGTTACAGCCTGATATTTTTACCTTCAAGGATGGCATCATCCTGTCTACTACATAATACCAACACAGAGGAGAATAAATTCCTCTTAAGGAGAATGTTGTGCACAAATGTGATCACAAACGGAGGATGCTAAAAAACAAAGCTTGTCTAGCTGCTATTTCAACAAGCAAAAAATAGCATCTGCTTAATTTCATTAGTTTTAACACCAATGAACCAGTACACATTTTGAAAATGCAGCTTACCACCACATTCAAGAAACTTACAGCGAGTCCAATCAACCTTCTGATTTTTCTGTTTGATCATCAAACAGTCTGAATGATCTAAGCGTATGATACTCAACAAATATTTGTAAGCTTTGATACTTGTGCTAGGAAGCGGAATGCTTTCCTCTCAGCTTATACGGGATCATGCAATTGCATGTAAAGACAACTGTTACTTCAAGCCATAATATTAATACCAAAAGGCAGTGCTGTAGGAACTGAACATAGTTCAAGCAACCATAGAAATTTGTCGTGGAAACAGAAGTATTTATAAAAGTACAGGTAAGATGCACGGAACAAATTAACATCTAAAGCTATTTGCCCACTCTTCCCATCAATGTCCACAATCCACATGAAGATGCCCAAGCAGTCTTTACTAATTATATTTCAGCATGAAGGTTATTTGGTTCCGTAGAAAATTCCACTAGATTTCCTTGAATCCACCTCTTCAACATCTCTAGAGCAGCCCTGGGTTGATCCATTGGGACCATGTGACCTGCATCATGAACCTGTTGCACATGATGCAGAAAATTAGACTCCGTGAGTTCCATCATTCAACTAAATCCATATTGAAAATGAATTTTAAGAAAAGGCCTGCCTCGCTTGCTTGCTTTAATTAGCAATCTAACATATGTTGGGTGGTGAAATTCACCATACTACTGCAAGGGAACAAGTACAAGAAATAAAAAGGAATAAAGGTACCTTCAGGAAACTGAGAGGCCCATGGCTCTTCAAAACACCTGCTTCTTTCCCATCCACTGTAAAAGATAATTCTGATGATGAGACAAAATTTTGTTGGCCAGACCACTCCATAGAGTGAACCCATCTCGAGTTTCCTGCTCAGAGGCAACATAAGTCATATGGTAATGTATCATTTTTGAAGTCTCAAGGTTCGATGGATATTATTTTCTGGGAGTAATTTTGATGGATATTAGTATTTAAGGAAAAGCAGCATACATAGCTTAAGGTGCAAGAGGCATAATTGGTCCCATGCAAAAGATTAAAAAGCCAAGTGAAGGATTAGAGTAGGCTTACCAAGCCAATTGCATATGAGATCATACTCCCCAGCATAGACAAGCAGCTTGATGCCATCCTCAAGAAGGGCAGGAATTCCCACTTCCAAATTTCTCATCCAATCCATGAGCATAGCCTGGTACACAGTGGGGCTACATGAAACAAATTCAATATCTCCAACTCCAAGGGACTCTCTAACAGACTTCAGGTTAAGGAATTTTTCCATGTTTGAAAAATCATAACAAAGGCTCCCTTCGCACTGCTTTCTGATGTCGTAATACTACAAAATTTCAGAGCACAATGTTAGCAAGGCTCAAGTTTCATTTGCTCAAGTTTCATTTGCCACGTAAGAAACCAATGAAGAGAGAACATCCATATGCCCTTACATTTATATTTCCAGCTATCTTAATGATTGAACTGAATATGGTATTGCAAACCAAATATGAAGCTAAGCAAGATATTGTCCCCGATGTACCTGAAAATATTCAAGTTATCAATACCATTACTTATCCAAAAAGAATCTGTAGTAATAAAAGCTTGAGAAAAATTGAACGTGCATGAGAAGGTCCTAATGATTGAATATATTAGCAGACAAGTAAACAAGTTGGCAGGCACGCAAGCTAGGAAGTGCATCATACATTGTCTCAATGGCAGAATAAGAAATGTTACTAGAAATATAGAAAAGATAGGAAAGCATGGTCACCATCCATTTCATTTTGAATTTCCTGTTTAAGAGGTGAAGATGCTAATATGAAAGAAGTGGATAATGAGAACTCTAGGACCTGGTGCAACAAAATAATAAACATGGAAACAATTGAAGAATCTACACGTGTTCCCATTACGCACAACTGTTGGTACTACTGAACAATCTAATATGCTTTCACTAGTAAAGAAATAAGAAACAAGGATCGAGGTGATTATTACGAGGGTTGGAATATCAGATTTACCACAAAGTTTGATGGCATATTCACATGCTGGATAAAACATGTTGATTCTTTTGTACTCAGATACTTTAATTATTCCATTATCCAATGCATAGTCGGTGTATGCTTTATACTGGATTGCTGGATCTGTAAGTCCATTCCCAATGGCAAAGCCCTGCATAACCAAAAGCAAATTAAGTCCCAAAGAGTTGGTATAAGTCATAATTTAAATTATGAATCAGAATCCGTAATAAGTGTACCTTCAAATTTATGTAAGTGCCCTCTTTAGCATTGTTTCCTTGGTGAACACGGCTTGCAAAAGCTGGAATGTAGTGCCCAGCATATGATTCGCCGGTTATGTAAAAATCATTACTTGCATATTCAGGGTGCTCAGCAAAAAAGGCCTGAGAACATAAGAAATAAGGGACAATCACCCCCTCAAAATTTGGCACTCTCATATCTGCAGACTCCAGTAAAACAGGAGGTACAAGTGTAATGAATCTAATCTGAGTGAAAAACAAATCAATGACAGTTGTGCAAAGTTGGAAGAAAGTTTGATAAAGAAACCTTGAAATGGCAATGGGAAGAAACAGCAGACCAGATGGAAATTGCACTCTAGATGTTTTTATCAATTTTCTCATTTTTATTCAATATATTGCTGTGATTTACAGTTCTATCTTGCCTCATCCATTTCCCTGGGATGAACTATGAAAGAAAATTATGACCAAACACCAGCAATCGAAGTGCACAACATTTTGCTTTTGATTGAAATATCAATTATACATAAAAGGAAAACAAGTCATATAAATAAGAATTGACATCAAAAAGTATAGGCAACCGAACATGTCATAGTAGCAAAAAACCATGGGGCAGTGCAAAAAATATTATTAAAATAAGAGAAAAAAAGTAAGAGATGCATACAAATAGCAACATAGAAGTTTCAAATAAAAAAAAAACAGAAATGTTAGTCAATCATGAGAGCTTCAACCATAAATTTATAAATAATTTTTTTGTCAGGAAGATTCATGATTAATTAGGAAATACAGCTGTAGTCACAAGTTCTCGGAGTGTTTTTTCTTTTTTATCTAGGACAAATTTTTTAGAGTTTTAATTTCACATAATTTTCCCTTGAATTTTAATGTATAACATTGTTAGTTGGTAAGAAAAAACAATTAGCATGAAATGCTTCAATGTTGACGCAGAATAATGATCATGTATTATAAGAATGATGCATACCTGCAGAAAATCATATAGGTCATCACTAACACCATTTTCATCATGACGAATATCACGGCTATCTGTACTATAGCTAAAACCAGTTCCAGTGGGCTGGTCAACATATAAAAGGTTTGATGCCTGCAGAATTCATGAAGAGAAAAAAAGGTTAAACTTTGTTTAGTTTGAAAATGGGACAAGAGAAAGGGAAATTAACCAGCAATGAAGCAATGTTTAGTTTCAACTGGATTAAACTTTTAGAAGAGAACTGAGTTTCAAAGAGAGGAAGCTGTGTAAATGTACTTCTTGGTTTTGTAATTACTTTAAAAAAATAAATTTAGACAATTCTGTATTCTAGGTTTACCGAAATTCCATGAGATAGCAGAATACCAAAGTAGTAGTAAGCTGGTCACATGATTGATGAAATGGATAGATGTATTCTATTTCTAATGGCTAATTCAACAATATATGATTCCCTTAACATCTAATGCCACTCAGATTATATCCTATAGAAGGAGTAAAACCAGAGACACCATGCTATTTTCATTTAACAAAAAGCTTTCCGACACTACCCTCTGTGCAACTAAAGATGTATGACAGTCAACACAGAAAATATATAAGATCTAAACTTTTTCGTAGAATGTTTCGACCCTGACTTTAGCAATAATTATACAACCCGTTCCTTTCATTTCAGATAATTTTGGCCAAAACTAACAAAATATATTTAGACCACATGCATCATAGACCACCCTTATATAATAAATTTAAGGTTCCTTATGTGTTCCAAATATCTCAACGTACATCCATAAAATAGCAAATAAGAAGATGGAATTGCGAAGATATGGAAAAAAGTATCTGATCACCCAGAAAAATAGAAAACAAAAGAGCAGACTTATTTTACATTAGTTACCTTTTTTTTAAGTTCAAGCTGCCACTGCTCTAGCAAGGTGATCACGACACAATAAATAAATAAATAAATAAATCTTCAGCACAGAGAATAACAACAACTGTAAACTTAATAAATGCTGTCGACTGTTTGGGGATAGAAGAATCTAAAGGTCACGGAGAATAATAACTAATAAAAACTTGATAAAAAGGAACTGTTAAACCGATTACTGCTTTTACCTGGTCCCAACCAAATTCATTCCATGCGAGCGACATATTGTCCGCTATGGTAAACGGCCCATTTTCATAGAAAACGGCCAATTCACTGCTGCAGCCAGGTCCTCCCGTCAACCAAATAACAACCGGGTCTTTCTTGCTATGCCTTGACTCAAAGAACAGGTAGAACATCCTACAATTACCAATCAACCTCCTTCAATCAAATTGCAAGCAAGAGAGTACCATGAACACGAAGCACAAAACCCTAATTTCCTCGAACCATGCAAAATTCACATCAAAATAGCAACGTTTTGATCCCCATTGCCCAATTACCATCCGGATTACCCGCAAGAAACTGAAATCAAAGCCCTAATCCTAGAAAAGCCGGAGGAGGAAGAACAGGGGCCCTCACCGGGCGTCGTGGGTGTGGGGGAGGCGGTAGTAGCCGGCGTGGTGACCGAGGTCCTCGACGGAGACCCCGCCGGTGAGTCCGGCGAGGTTGAAGCGGCGCTCGACGATCCTCTTCGCCGGGGCATCGTCGGCAGCTTCGGCGGGCTCCGGCGAGGCGTCCTTGGGGAGGAGATTGAGGGCTCGGATAAGCTTCTCTGCGTGGGCGGACGGGAAGGTCGCTGACGAGGGGAGGCGGAGGTCGTCAGGGATCAAGGAAGCGGCGGTGGAGGTGGGCGAGAAGGGGGAGAGGAGGAGGAGGGCGGAGAAGAAGAGAACGAGAGAGAGGCTTCCCATAATTTTATTAGATTAGGAGAAGAGGAAGAAAGGGGGGGAGGGGGGGGGGGGGAAGGGGAGTATGGGGTATACAAAACGGGAAGAGGAGGAG
>JAOXJJ010000819.1:8712699-8722749 GCA_025769935.1 Phoenix roebelenii
AATGTAAGCTCTAGGAGTTTCTAACTTGACTATTTGGTGACCACCTGGCTAAATCAAATAGCAACTCCGACTCACACCCAAAATTTTCCCTCAATAAGCAGCTTCCACCTATCCTGGTTTCGGACATTGGGAATTTTGCAGAAATTCCTCGTTTTATTTCTTGTTGCAGATTAGTTTTAAATTTTATCAGACAACTACACCCCTGCTCTTATGACTATTTATAAGAATATTTTTTTAAGTGTTCGATAAAAAAAAAAAAAAAACCACAGAGAGAGAGAATATTTTAAAGTGTGCATCGACTTATACTATGTGTATCCATGCGTTGAAGCAGAGGCATGGTAGGCCAATAAAGTTGAAAGTGAATCTTTCCTACAAAAACTGACAAATGATTGCCCATATCAGTATGAACAAAATTAGACTGGTCTTTTCCTCCAAAAACCTGAAATCATTTGTTTTCTCACCAAACCATCACACCCCTACATTAATGACTTCAATAAGAATATCACAAATATGCATCATGTAATAAGCTTGCAATGACCATTTGAATATCTTCAAATGCATGCATTCAATATCTGACAAATTATGCACGCGTTCATTTTGAAGATAGGGACATAACATTCTGATGTTCAAAATAGACTGTTTCTGTAAATAAGTATGTAAATAAATAAATAAATATGATCCATTTTTAAAAGTAAACAAAAACTGATCTGTCCTTTGAAAAAATGAAAATAAAGTGGATTTCTTCTGCCAAATCCCTTTCAGTTTGTATTAGTTCCAATAGCAGAAATGAAGAGGAAAAAAACCTAACACTGGCCCATTATTCTTGGCAAGTTCTCTTTCCTGTAGTCATTCAAGATGCATGCAAACATTTGGGTGGGAAGAGACAGCTCTTTGGTCTAATAATATCAACATACGTGTCCTCCATGTAGTGACAGTGTGTAAAGTATTTTGGGCATGACTTCAAGATAAGAAGCTTCACCAAATCTCTTAGATATCTTTTAAAGGTGGGAGGAGAAGATGGAGCAAAGATTGGAATGATTTGTTTCTAACATTTGTAGGAGTATTTGGATGGAAAGAAATGCAAAATTTTTCATGTACTCGGAAAATCTGCATCGCAACTTTTCAAAAATTTCTATCTTCATATAAATTTCTTAAGCTATTGTTGTTCAAGATACTCAACCTCAATGAAAATCCCCCTTGATGAACTGTTGACTTTTCATTTTTCCTGTGGTTTTTGTTCGTTTTAAAGCTATCTGGTCCAATCCTTGTATTCATTCATTACCTCAATGGAAGCAGATTAGATTCTGCATAATTCTCTCTAGGAAAAGACAATGTTTCTAACAATCCTTTGTCACAATATACTATCTGCCTAAAACTCTGGATATTGGATGATATCTTACCTCAAATCTAACCATGCTATCAGAAAACTCTTACCTTTAACCTAATCATGGCTCCGGCAACTTCACCTAAGACAATACTCAGTATTATTTTCCATATTTCATCATGTAAACCCCTCTCCAGAGTAGCACCCAGCAATCAGTGTTCCTTTTCTCTGTTTGCTTTATGCTTAATTTTTCTGAAACATCTTAACCGGTAGAAAGAGGTTACCTTTGACACTGCACAAATGCTCACCATATTGGCAATTTTACTAGCAGCATCGCACACGTGATTGCACTTCCCGCAATCCCACTAGATACTGCTCGAAGAATAACATGCCCTCTATATGAGAAATATATAGTAGGTATTAAAGGTGTAAATATTGCTACATGTACAAATCCTCTTAAAGGGCCACACATGCATTACCGCATACAAAGAGGTCATATCTGATTCAAATGATATGAAAGTGCATTCTTACATGGATCAAGATCTCACGCTTGCGAGTCGTGCTCTTATCTCTTCTAATTCTCCATCATCAATACCCTCAGCAATAGCTTCTCTCTGCAAACATCCACAAACTTCATTTTCATCTACTGTCAAAGTCATAAAGAATTAGATCAAAGGAACTTGCATTCATGGATAATGCATACCTCTTCAACAGCCTCACTTACTGAAGGTTGCTTTGCTCTCTCCCTCCTAACAGCATCTGGGAGCTGCGAGGCTGTCTCACCTGCTATTGTAGTGAGCACTTTGTCTACTTCCTCTTCTGTTTCTTCCTCTATATCCTCCGAGTCCAATGCTGAATCCACAGCATCATTCACCATGTCTTCTATCACCCCAGCCTGAAAGGAAAGGGAAAAAAAAAAGAAAAATGGTTGTATTAAAGTAACCCCTTCAAATAGACTATGGTTTGTAAGATTCAGCTAAAAGCAGAAAGCTTTAAATTCAATCGAAACTGAGACAATTTTGGTGGTTCAGTCAAATATTTTATATATTTGGTACAATTTGTATTAATTGCATTCTCATTTCTTTATTTGTTTGCCTTCTGGAAATTTTATCAAATCAAAAGCAGGCATCATGAGTTTTTAAAGATATGGAGCCAATTAATGTTGGGTTTCAAGGAAATAAAGAAGTGCAAATTTTCAACTTAGGTTTGGCTACCACAAAGATGAAATCTAATAGGCATATAGATCACTTTAAATAGTCATTAAACAATCAAATTACATAACAACTTAATAATATTTGAACAACTTTTCTCTAAAAATATTTTAGACCTTTTATTGTTTAAGCACAAATCTTTAACTACGATAGCCATAGGTATCAAACAATACAATATTTTAGTAGTCTAATTCGTTAATTGACTAGTTTTTCTTACAATTTTTGATATCCGGGCATTCTTTTTGATTGTTTAATTATTTTTGCCCAAAAAGACAAACTTGCATTGTCAACCCAAACCAGAAGTCATTTGGCCCACTTAAACAAAAACCAAATCCAAGTTTCTAACCTTGAACCGAACACAGAATAAAAATTATTACTAGCACCCATAGCAAAATACTTAATTTAGCAATGATATAAAATGCACAATGAGTGCTTCTATGGAAAATATCTAATGAACTAAAATAAGTAAACGGACAAATGAGAATCACGTAGTCAACTAAATAAACCAAAATAACCTTGAGCAATAATACACCAATACACAACTACAGGATTTGTCATCATTGGTCTCCAAAATGCAATACACCAATACAATTGGAGCATTATTGATGTATCCATAGACAACTGAAAGAATTGGCGAAGTGAGGTAGGTCATTGGAGTATCCCTATATAATGAAGTCTCTAGCTGGTCTAACCAGTTATCTAGCTTCTTTGCATCGATAATCCCATCTTATACAAGGATCTCGATTCGACCTTCAACCTTGAAGGGTTGAAGAGGGGATTTTGAGTACCTGTAAGTTGCTCATCCTCCTTACTGGAGGATAGATCCTCATCTCCAAACATGGAAGACAATCTTCTCTAGTTATATGAGACGTCTCTTCATCTCATTATCCATCGAGATAGAACTAGCAACCATACTTGCCTTTGTCCTTCAATGTACTTCAAAAATGGATAGCCCTTCTCCCGCCTACTCGCATGGCTCATGCGTATGGACCACAAACTAAGGCTCCTATAGTTGAAGAGACCCAAGCTCTGTACCAACTCGATCTAATCGGGGAGAAGTATGATTTCTCTCAACCTGTTCAAATTGAATCTCTCAAAAAAAAATTGAAAAAGATAGAAGAATAGGCAAAAATAGAGTTTAGATCCTCTTTTCTTTCATTGATTAATTGATGATTCAATTGATCTAAAAACTGAGATGCATAACCTCTATTTATAATAGTAAAATCCACCCATGCACAATTCGGATTGGATTTCTTTCCTAATTCGAATAGAATCAGCTTTTCAAAAATAAACATGACTAGTAAAAATAAATAAATAAAAACTAAAATTCTATAGGAGGTATGTATCAACTCCTATATCAACTTTGCCTTTTATCGCTCCATTGAATTCTTCCTAGATTAAAAGACATCCGGTAAAAATCTTTTTTGAAAAGAAAACTTTTGGTCTAATCGGTCTGTTTCAAGGCCCGAAAGATTGGATTTGGGCATGACCTCTAGGTACCCAGCTCTCCTCAAGGGACGACGCGATATCGTAAATTTTGAAAAGTTATCCAAGTTTAAAAAAATATCATCTCAATCAGACACTATATGACCAAGTTATGACCTTTGAAAGTTTAGCACGCGATTAGTTTTCCGACGTGAATCCTATCTAGTCCTACTTGTAGTGGTTGAAATGGTCCACATCCAGTTTGATGATCCTCCTGGATCATATCTCCTCATGTTTAGAAAATTTAGCTCTTGCTTCCCGCCTCATGACTGAATCGCTTGACTTTGCTTGGAGATTGTTTCCAACCTTGCTCTTCTTTCTCCCAGATCTCAACAAAGCACTTGCCCTGCTCCCGCATTTGGACTTCATTGTAGGGACGCTACTTGCCAACCTTCATCATTGACGATGACTACAGCAACTTCCCTTTGATCTCGATCTCGATCTTAGTCGATTGGTCGATGGAACCAAGGGACAAAAGTGTGGCCCCTCATGAGTGGTATGGACTTCTCGTACCATCGTCACAAACTTGTTGGAGGCATTAATAAGTCGCTACACCTGGGCTGCAGTTGCAAAGTCTATGTTACCTTATGTTTTTGAACTGTTAATCATACTCCTTCCTATCCTTTACGAGATGATGCATCCTCTGCCATCTGTAGAAGACTGCAGATCGATCCCAAAGGTACGAGCTCCCGAGGATGACTTGACAAACATCCAAAGGAACTACTTCATATGTTACTTTGTTAATGTATCTTTCAGTAATTGCAAATTTAAAGATACATTGGTGGGTGATCTTCAATTTGACATCCTTCTAAATTCATCCAAGAGGAAGAGACTGGGATGAGGCTTGGATTGCAACCCTAAATTCTGAACCAAGCTTTTAGTTATGAGCTTCTTATGATTTTTAGGATTTATAATAGCTCCGATGATGCTTTGCTTCACCTGTATCTTTAAGTAGAAGAATTTCTCTCGCACCTCTAGATCTACCTCAGTTGTTGTCTCGGACCTTTTCACCATCACACTTAATCTTGCTCAAGTTGGGGCAGCTCCTCAACCTTAAGCCACATTGAGGATCGCCTTCCTTTTTTTCTTGAAATCCTCATCCTTCAACTTCTTCCTCTTCAGTTGCAACTTGAAGTGAAGCTTTCAACACTTCTCCTTGATGTATCCACCGATGTTACAGTGGTCGCAATAATTTTTCTAAGTTGTGCTGACGTGTTTCCTACTTTGTTCCCTTTTCTAACTTGATTTTCCACCATCTTTCCTAAATTCATCGCCCTTCTTGCCTTCCCTAAGTCGATTCTTCTTTTTGATTTCTATGGCCTTCACGCTAGCTTCGTTGATGTCTTCAACTTTGAAAAATTTCAGCTCATTTTGGATACTCTCGTTAAGACCTTCGACATACTTCATGAAGACCGCATGATCATCGATAGAGATGCCGAGTAAGAGGGCTTGCTTGTGGAACTCGATGGTGTAATCCTAAATAGATTGATCATGCTTCTGCTGTAGGTACTACCAATTGATCCACCGATCCTCCTCGTGTCCGATTGGGTAGAATTACTTCTTGATTAGGCTTTTGAATTTGCTCCACATCGGGCTAGAGACGTCGTTGTTCCTCATGTATGAAGTCCACTAGGTGAGGGTGTGGCTAGAAAGTTTGAGGTGGGCAACAACTACCTTCTAAACATTGGAATATCAATAAATAGTGAAGTAGGTCTCTAACTGGTCTAACTAGTTATCCAACTCCTCTGCATTGCAATTCTGTCATAAACAGATCTCGATTCGAGCTTCTACTTTGAAGGGTTGAAAAGGAGGATTTAGAGTGCCTATAGGTTGCTCATCCTCCTCGCTAGAGGATAGATCCTCATCTCTAGACATAGAAGGCAGCTTAGCTACAGGAGTTGCTGGTGCTTGTCTTAAAGGCATTGCCAATCAAGACACAATCTTGGTGAGTTTGGCAATCTTCTCCTCTAGTTGTGTGATACTTATTTTTATTTCATCATCCATCGACGTAGAACTAACAGTCATACTTGCCTTTATCTTCAATGTACTTCATGAATCGATAGCTCTTCTCCCACCTGCTTGCATTGCTCGTGCATCTAGACCATAAACTAAAACTCTCAATGAATTTTACCAACGTAATGATCATTTAGTTAATCCTTCAACCTTTGAAAACAAGACACCCATGTAGATCTGGCTCACCTAACGTACCTTGTTGTGCCACTTGTTGAGTATGGATCAAGCAAAAGCCTGACTTATTCGTGGAACCTGCAAAGATCATTCTACCTTTGTAATCACTACCTAATCTCTCCCCGTTCCATGAACTTGCACCTTGCGACCATCATTTTGAGCCCTAATGCCACCTCAACATTGCCATTCAACCATGTTATCATCCCCTTTCCTATCATCTAGGCCCAACAAGGACCCTTTGCCTCTTATCCCTCTCCACCCTAGTCTTCTCTTCCCCTCTCTAACCTAGGCTAGCTAAGTGGTTGAAACATCGATCGATAAAACTAACTTTCCCCCATTTAATCGTCCAACCTTATGAGCAAGTTGGTTTTGGTTTCCATAAGGGCCATTTTGGCTTGCTATTGGAAGTAAATTAACTCAAGCCAAAGTTAACACATCAACCATCTCAACATAAGGTTCACCTATCATCCACAAATGACCAAGTACCACAATAGCAAAGTGCTAACAAGATCGATACTTCCTTTCTTAAAAATTTTTGAAAATGCGGCACACAAATGAAATGCCAGAATATTTTTTTATACATGTCCAAATAATGGGAAACAAAAAATATCTTGCACATCCACCTAGTTTATCAACCTTTTTGGAAATGATAGAATGAAGAATGTCTTTATACATGACAAAAAAATTATCTCATTCCAAGAAAATATAGTCTTGTCACTCAGACAGAGGACACATGATGAATAATTTTTAATTATAGATGACAAGTCGTGATGCATTCCAACAAATTAGATGGTGCATCCAAAGAGATACGTAAATTATAGTAAATGACAATAAAAATAAGTATGTGTAAGTAAAGCATGTTTCATCGAGTATGATTGTCCAATATGTATGCAATGAAGCATGAGCCTCACCATCTTTTTCTTTTTAAATGATGTTTCATTCTCAAGTTAGAAAAAAGGATTGCAAGTCTAGACTAAATAATAATACAAAACAAATCTCCAACACTTTGTCACAAATGGCATACCTTTGTCATCTCCTTGCTAAATTCTTGCATTGTAACAGCCACTTCAGGAGCTTTCATAAGACTATTGACAAGCTTCATAACCTCGGCACTCTTGGACAGATGGCCTACAGTTCTGGCAGTTGCTGAAATTAAACCATGAATAAGAGTCAGTCAATGTTTTGTTTAAAACTAAAGAAACATGAGCAAGTTGAAAATGTAAAATAAATGAAAAAAACAACCAATAGTTATATTATAAGAATAGAGTAGTATTTTATAAGGGAAAATTCAACAATATTTTAAAACATTTACAATAGGTGAAGATGTAATGGCATAAAAATATTATAAGGTGCTCTCTCATTGCTGGATATAGGGACCATAAACAGTCTGTAGTCTCATGTCATTGTTTTGGACATTAAAGCAATGCATTAGTTATTTTCCAAATGGGTTTCCTCCTTGACTGTTAAAGTTATAACGCCTTATATAATATATATTCACATACAAGTTTAATTTGAATCTCATATATTATCAGAAAACAGGAATAATGCTTCAATCATAGTCTTGAAATGTGAAGTATGAGAAACAAACACTTATCTGTAATAATAATTAAGGGAAAAATACAAAAAAACTTTTCGAAACATTAATACTCCATAAAATAAATATATTCACCTAAAAATAAACTGAAGACAAAGTCTCTGTCCAATTGGTAAGAAGGAAAAGAAGGCCACTGCATGGTAATAAATGATAAAATGATTACAAAAACCACTTCATCCATGAACTGGGCAATGCCCATTGGTCACACCCTACATCTCGTTGAGGGAGGTTTTGGGTTGGAACTCACACAGTGAATCCCCACATTTGGACCTCAGTAAATTACCATGGTTGGTCTCCCTCCCTTTGTCTCAAATTCCAGATCACTTTGGCCAATAAACAAACAATTTTATTTTCATAACTGAACCATTACTCCAATGGTAGACATTAACACTGAGAAGCATGTGTCTGTCTGACTAGTTTATTCAAATGTAGTTAACTGTCACTACAGATAATGAATAGTTCCATTTCATGTGACCTCTTGAATATCTCTTCAGTTTGAATTGGTCAGCCATGATGGACCCCAAATTCGCCAACATTTCTTAAACAAGATCTCAAAAATGTCTGAGTTAACCAAAAGGAAACATAACTTGCCATTTGCACAATTTTATGTCTTATTTTCAGTACTCTGCTGGTTGCTGCAAGTTTGAGAAAGTCCAAATGTACTAGATATGTTTTATATTTTCTATAATGTTATATTTTCTGTCACTTAATTCAACTTTTTAAGAGGTACATAGCACTTAATTTTCCTTTCATGCTCCAAATTTATGTTTTACCAGCACAACTGACTAAAGGTAATACGAGAACGGAGATATAATGAGAGCAGGTAAAATAAATAGAAAATTATCAGAGCTTCAAGTTTAAGGAAGCTTAGTTCGCAATAGGCAGCAACGAGCAAGTTCTCAATATTGGAACCACATTTGACACCCAAATACACGAGGCATAATTTCAAAGTTTTTGGCTGATATGCAACAAGCAACAAGTCATTATGAGAATGAGTCTTGAATGTCTTCCATGCCCTTAAGAGTTTGCAAATGGTAGTTGATATCACATTTTAGTATTATGGATGATGTTGGTTTGTCTTCTAATGGATTAGTTTAGGTTTCTATTTTACATATTGTATAATTAAATCACCATTTCCACATATGTTCAAATGAATTAATGTACCCAAAACTTAAATAAGTGCGAGCCATACAGATAAAAATCCTGAACTTTGATACTCAATTTCAGTATCCCAGCTGAAAGGAAAAGCTATATCCACACTGGGTTTGAAGATCATTAGAAGTCCCCATATTAAGCACATGCTCTTATAAAATTGGGGAATGGCAGAAGAACATAAGGTCTGGCCTATTAAATATTTAACATTCACAAATAGCTTGTTTGTCTACTTATTAAATATGCAAAAATGCATCAAGAATTTACGGTACTGCCATACCAACAAGTTCACCGAGGTGCATTGAGATTGAATTCAGTTGTGCCTTATTTTCATAAAGACGGTTCACCGCTCGTCTCGATCTCACAATTTCCTTAGCAAGAGACTGCATTAAGAAAAAATACTGAGTGCTAGTTGGAAAGAGAGTAACTTACAAGGCAATTAATAAATAGCCAGTATAAGTAAGATTAAAAAGGCAGTAAACAGCATGTTTGTTAAAAGAAGACTGGTTTAATTGCACTATTTATTAGGGGAAAAACAAGACTATTTCACAACAAGTGTAATTAGAATAAATGGTTATTTAGTTCTGACAGGTATGATTGTGGTGCTCTATACTCAAGCCAGCAACCTCTTCAAGTTATGAGTTTTTACGCTATAAATGAACCTTTCAACAATTGTCAATTCAGATTACAGACTTCAACAAAAAAATATAGGCTATCTCAAGGTTCGCCGTACTGGTACCGAACCCCGTACCGGTGCCGCACTAGTATATGCGTACCGAGTGTCGGTACGGTATGGTATGCGGTACGCCGGACGTACCGACATTGGTGTACCGATACCGGTACTTATCGGTACGGATACGATATGCTCGGTACCGGCCGGTACCGACCGGTACAGCGAACCTTGGGCTATCTACCAAGATTGAAACTTAGTATCAGAAAGAACTGCAACCTATAGCTTATATTTAAGTGAACAACCTACAGTTCCACAGACATTTGTTCCTCATGATGAAATATACATGACAGCTTATAAAGAGAAAGCATGTTTGATCCCCCCTGCGCCGCACAAACCCCCCCCCCCCCCCCCCCCCCCCCCCCCC
>JAOXJJ010000819.1:8743722-8769800 GCA_025769935.1 Phoenix roebelenii
ATGAAAGTTTTGATAATTGATTCAAAGTTATCTATCACACTGATTTTTATCGAGGAGAATGAGATTCTGAAATTATAATTTCAATAGGCTGAGCATTCTAAATTTGAAAGGTCTAGATCTCTTAAATTTCGAGGACGAAATTTTTTTTTTAGGAGGGAAGAATATGAGACACGGGGCTGAAGTCGGCAGCCCTCGCCGACTTCAGCCCCGATTCAATTTAGGGAGGAACCGGAATAGAGGATCGCGATGGCGATCCTCTCCGGCTCCTCTGGGGGACAAACGGGGCAAGGGCGCCGCGGGTATTCGGCGGCACCCCCCCAGCCAATCCGCGGCCAATTCACGGCCGCGGATCTCGCCCAACCGCCGCGATTTTCGCGGCGGAGGGCCGTTACGGGGGGGACGATAAAACCCCACCCTTCCTTTCCCTAGGGCACCTCCGAGCCCCCTCTTCTCCCTCTTCTCCCTCTCCTCCCTCTGCTCCCTCTTCCCAAGCCGCCGATGAGCCGCCACGGCCATCCATCAATCCCCTCACGGCCTTCCCCTATTTTTGGATCTACCTCCCCTTCGGAAGGTGCCGTCGCCGCCGCCGCTTGACACCGGATCGAGCCTCCCTTGGCCGAGACCCACCACCTCCGTCGACCGCCAGTGAGCTTCCCTCCTCCTTGCCTTCGTTTTATTGCCAAAAACATTTTTTTTCTCTCTGTTTCAGCTTGCTTCTCCTCCCCGTTGGCCACTGCAACGGCCGCCGACCGCCATGGCGGCCGGCTGGCCATCGACCGAAGGGTGGCTTCTGGCCACCCCGCCGCCCCCTTCCTCTTCCGTTCTCCCTCTCGGTTTTCCCCTACCGTGGGGGGGCATGTTGGGGAAGAAGAAGGCCCATGTGGGCCGAGCTGGGCCAAGGCCCAGTTCAATGTGGGCCGAGCTTGGGCCTAGTTGGAATCTAAAAACAAAACAAAAAAAAATGAAACCCAGTCCAGGCCCGAAATCAGAAATCCAGTTCAGACCCGAAACCGGAACCCGAATCTGAAACCCGAACCCGTTTAGCCAATAAATAAAATTTTGCCGATAAGCCCTTGACAGTATGTTATTTCACAAAAAGGTATTCTGTAATTTATGTTTGGTCCCTATAAGAAAGATTATTACATAAGGCTCCCCAAATTTATTTGATTGGTCCCTCTACTCAAGCTTTATAAAATAGTACCCTGTAATTAAGTATTAGTCCCTGCAATAAATTTTACTGTATAAATGAACAAATTAGAAGCCAACCCTGGGGGCACTATTTAGCTGGGTCTATGCGGGCCCATTGGGTCGTGTCCGATATGGGCCCTATCGGGCCATGCCCATTATGGGCCAACTCTGGGCCCTGTTGGACCGTGTCCAGTAGTATTATTTCTGAATTTTGCTCAGCTCTGAAATTAACAAGAAATTAATTAAATTTAAACAGGTGAACCTGATCCGCCTATCTGAAGTAGGGATTAAGCAAGAAGAGGTAAGTAACTTAATACTTCAAGTGTGATTTCTAAATTATTTGATAAACTGATTATGTTTTGACATATGTCTTGTATTCTGTAAAATAGGTCAAGCATATTAAATTCTATTTGAAAATCATGTTGTATGCTCTGAAATCCGTAAAATATGACTGGACAAATTATGAAATATATTTTTCTATATATATGCATTCTCAGTATGGCTATGATCTGTTCTGTTCTGCTCTGGCCCCGCTAATGGGGATTATACATTGGACCTATTGACTTGTAATTTGTGAGGAACCGATTTTGATACTGCGCCACCGATGATTAGAATAGTGGTTTCTGGACACCGTTGCCACCGGTGACTAATAATAGTGGTTTCTGGCACTCTGTGCAACCCATGCCACTGGGTTACGTGGTCGTAGCCTATCATGTTGAGATTCTGGTATCAGAGTTTTTAAAAAAATGATAATTAATTTTGAAAATAGTAAAACGATGTTATTTATGACTTATTTCAGTTATTATCCTGTGTTTTGATCTGATATGCTCTGACCCCACTTTGGGGTATTTTGTTGCTTACTGGGCTAGTGTAGTTCATTATTTTATTTTCTCTATTTTTCAGATCGAGAGGCTTGATCGCACGGGATTGGAAAGTGCATTAGATTTTCGGATGATTTTTCAGTTATTGGCATTTTAGTTAGATTAGTTTGGACATTTGAAATTTTGTAAGCATATGCTATTTTGAAATTCTGTAAGACTGCTTTTGAATGACTTTAAATAACTATGTCAATTTTGAACATCTGTATTTGCTCTGATATGTTTCGATGCCTTGCACGCCTGTCCGGCTTGCCGTGCGGGCGTGCGGCGTCTGCCGCGCCTCGGGCTCGGAGCGTGACAGTTTGACCTCAAACATATCCGCAGATTCTGTTGATATGTTAACTTTGATTTGTAATATTTTTATATGAGCCGTATATACAAGTAAAGTAAATACAGATAAAGACGAGTTTTTGAGTAAATCATATATCTCACGCAAAGAAGTTACAAAGATTAGATGCAATGTCATAACACCTTACGGCCTATTAGCAAGTGCCATGAGATTTTTTCTGTTGCCATGCAATTGCTTTAAAAGAAGAGTGAGTCAAAGGGCCTCTATGGAGGTTATTTAAGTTTAAATAAAATCTGACAGCAACTAATTGGAATAACATTGGCCCAGTCCTTGTAAAACGGTTAATATAGCATCTAGAGGCCAATGGATTGTATGTGTTGGCCGTCTTATCTGGGACAGTGGATGCATTCCTTGGTCCATGTTGTATGCATGACTTCTGAATGCGATTGTGGCAAATCATTTCCCTTCAGCGTTTCGGCGGCATTCTGCGTCTTTACCACCTTCCCTCTAGGTGTGTTCGTAGATCTCCAATGCAACAGAGAGTATGGTCCGTGTTGGCAAGCTAGGAGCCAATCCCGCACTGAAACAACTTAAGTTGTCTCTGAAGTTTTGAAAGAAAAACTAGATCAATCAATAGGGAACTACATTCAACAAATCCAATTAAGATTAGGATGGTTCGGATTGGTATTCGGATATGTATTTATTCTATTAATAAAACAAGAACCAGCAGTGAACAGCCTAAACTGACAAGCAATATACTAAAAAACATCGTACAGCACCAAAAATTGAAACCTAAACTATAAAACTTGGATATATAATGTTACAACAACAACAACATAATTTTATGCTCAATTCAGCAACAAAAAAACTGGCATAAATTATGAATCTGCAATATATATCATGTTTAAATTTTATATGTACTCGGGATTGGTTTAGGTCCAACTTAGATTGAGTTATATTGGTTAAACCCTAGACCTAGAGTCAAATCGGTCCCATCAGCTTTAAAAAAATGAGAATTAAAGCTAAAGCAATCGATGCTCCAACCCTAGCCAGACTTACCCAATCAGATTGGTTTACTTCAATGCTCTTGTTGAAGTATAACCATGTGCACCCTTGGCGATTAGATGTATCTCAGCAAGGTCTACTCCTTCATTCACTTGTGTAATGGCAATTAATAACCGGCGTGACATGGCCCATAAAGATTCGTTTGGTGCATGCCCCATGCTTTTATCGCCACACATTTGAGGTTCCTCTGAGGGATCTTGGCCCAGTCTCCTCAGTTGAGCGTGAAGAGGAAACCTAATAAGGTAGAAGTGTTCAACCCCTGAGGGTAATCTCCTTTGTGCTCGGCTTTGCAACCTCAACCTTGAATTATGCAAAGCAACTCTTTCCCACAGAAGGAGCAGCTTGGCTTTCACAGCCTTGAAGATGTGCCTAGTCCTGCCATATGCCGGGTTAATGAGTCATGTCCCCAGGATAGCTATGCCACGTTAGCAATCCATTGAGGCATGACCTCGAGTTTGTTAAGATGCAGTTCTGAAAGATTTGGATTCCAGCTATAAATAGATCTAAATAACTCTTCAGAAAAGATAATGAAAAATCAACATCGCCAAGGGAGACTATGTATCTCTCAGTTCTCTATTTCTTTCTTCGTCCTTCATTTTCCATCCAAAAATCTTTACTCACTTGAGCATAAGAGGATCCGCTGGAGACAATTTGGCGAGCTTTCATCCTTTGTCTGTTTGAATACCTATCCAGAAAAGGTAATGAAAAATCAACTTCACAAACGGAGACTCTATCTCTCTCAGTTCTCTATTTTTTTTTCTCCTTCATTTTCTATCCAAAAAATCTTTGCACACTTAAGAATCAGAGGGCTCGGCTGGAGCCAATTCAGCAAGCTTTCATCCTTTATCTATTGTTTTGCTAGTCCGCAGAGGCGATCCACATCGATGTTTTGAGATTGATCCCAACAAATTAGCATCGTCTATAGGAAAAGGAGGGAGAAAAGCTATGAAGCTTCGAAGGAGCCATCACCACATGCCCATCCGATCCACTCCAGATAGTTTCCTACATAGTCCTTTGAGGTCCCAATCTTCTCAACCCGCTGCAGGAGTTATTGATGTGGGATGATTTGATTTTCCTGCTCAACAAGTGCAAGCCTTGACGACAGTAGTGCGAGTTCTACAGCAACAAGTCGGTAATTCGTCAACCGGTCAACCAAATCACCAAGGGGTTTTAGTGCAGAATGGTGACCATCATCATCCTAAAACCCAACATAGGGCTAGAAGTATGACTTTTTCTTTCCCGATATGAGCTCTAGCTCTGAAATCTTTCCCAAGTCGGTCATGTTTAACTGGAAGGCCAACGACGTGAGATCAAAGAGGTGCGCTGTCAGATCGAGGTCCAATGGGAGCAAAGGGCTATTGTAGAAGATGTCCTGAAAGTGATTAGCAATCCTCCTTTCATTAACGAGATCTTGGATGAAGCTCTTATCAAAGAGGTTCAAGATGCCCCAGATTGAACATTATGACAATACTGTTAATCCAATGAATTATCTAGCAAGCTTTAGGGCTCTCATGCTAATCAAGGGAGCCAATGATGATGTGATGGGCTACACCTTTCCGGCTACCCTCAACAAGGCTACACTACTTTGGTTCTCTAGTCTACAACCAGAATATGTTGGCTCCTTCAACCATCTTAGTCGTCGGTTTATTGGCTACTTTTCCAGCAACAAAATGCAAAAGAAAATCTCCATCGACCTTTTCACCCTCAAGCAAAGGGAGGATGAGAAGCTTTGAGATTACGTCAGCAGATTCAACATTGAAACACTAATAGTACATAAGCTAGAGCAGTCTGTTGCTAGGGCTGCAACGATGAACAGACTGAAGTCTTCACGTTTTAGCTTCTTACTAGACAAGAAGCCGCCGAGAGACTTGGTTGAGTTCCTCTTCTAGGTTGATAAGTAGATAAGAGCCAAAGAGGCAGAGTTGCTAGGAAGAAAATGATAAGAAAAGAGAGCAATGAAAAGTATCATGTTGCAGAGAGAAAGTCTAGCCCAAAAGTAAGCATTGCCGAGATGAGAGGATCATTGTACAATCAGGTGATCTACCTTGGAAGTTCAAAAGACACTCCCTCTCAATGCTCCATGGGCCTAGATTACCTCAGTCAATCTTAGAGAATGAAGACTCTAGCAAATAAAATTGACCTAAACAAGTTCTATTGGTTCCATGAGAATGATGGGCAAGACACTAAAGAGTGTCTTTAGCTAAAGGGCAAGATCGAAACCCTCATCTAGCGTGGGTACCTTCGTCATTATATATTGAGACCCAGCGAGAAGATGTTGAGCGAGACAATCAGCCCCCAAACAAGCTAGATAATAACAAACCACTCGTTGGAGCAATCACCTTAATCCATAAACAATTGGTGGCAAAGGAAAGACCATGACTCAAAAGTTCAGAAAATAGGGATGAACTTTTGACAAAGTTAGGACCACCAAGCGAGGAGAGTACCAAGCAACTGAGCATTGACACATCAAAAATGATGCAATAAGACTTGTGAAATTCTTTCTTATATTTTTGTTGCTAATGAAGTTGTATTTTAGCTCCACTCTAGTACAGGACCTGGCATCGATACAACCAACCCATGGAGTACCTTAAGAGTGATGGGACCTCTATTCTGTGAGCCTACACAACTAGGGAGCTAAACTCGGAAAGTTGAACTCCATGTACTCTTGCAGAGACACCCCAAGAGTAACTGGGGCATTTGTTCTGTAAACCAACGTGGTTGGGGAGCTAAACTTGGAGAGTCAAAATCTAGATACTCCCATAGAGACATCCTATGAGTAATTGGGACCTCCATTCTTGGAACCTACATGGCTAGAGAGCTAAATACAAAGAGTCAAACTCCAATACTCCTAATAGGAGACACCCAAGAGTGACTGAAACTTTCATTCTATAAGCCCATGTGGCTAGAGAGCTAAACTTGGATAGCTGAACTCCAGGTCCAGGTACTTTGGCGGAGATACCTCAAAAGTTACTGGGACGTCCAAAAATTCTAGTCTTAACTAGGCCTGGATGGGAGGAAGCACACTCGATTCGATCACCCTAATGTTGCTCATCTAGGCTTAGATAGGATGAAGCACGCTCGGTTCAATCATCCGAGCATCGCTGACTAGAAGAACCCAACTGATCTTCAGTTCCAGTCTCAACTATGCTCGGATGGAAGAAAATATGTTCAATTTGATCATCTGAGCATCAACGGCCAGAAGAATCTAATCAATATTAAGTCCTAGTCTCAATTAGGCTTAGATGGGAGGAAGCATGCTCAGTTTGATCACTCGAGCATCGCTGACTAGAAGAATCCAACTAGATGCCAACTTAAAAGCCCACAATAGGCTATACTATGAGGCAACTATCTTGATGCATTTTTTACTATTAACTTTGGTTGTTATGAGATTTTCTTCATGACTCGGTCTATTTCCAAGAAACATTACCCCTGAAATATTCATGTCTATCTTTTCTTCTCGACTGGCCCATGCATCTGCTCAGCTCATCCTATTGAGGTCTTATCATATTATGGTGTTTGAGATTATATTTCTTTTAATGTTCAAGACCATTATGGTATTGTGGATGATTGTATTCCATCTATTACAACTCTATCCCAACTATCTATCCCAATTTAGTCATCCTAACTTCTTATGGACAGTCTGACACAAGCAATCTAGACAATAGAGGTAAACATAAGAACTCCTTTTTTCATTTCATATATAATATTTAATTACGTGCTGGGTATAGGATCAAGCCAGACTACCAAAAATATAGAGAGAAGAAAAAGAAAAGAAGGAGGAGGGGCAAGTTGATCCGTCTAAAGTTTTACTTGTCATTCCCAACAGTAAAGCGCTCATCCGATGAGTCCCAGCTACTATTGGGATGACTCTTGCTAGGGGCAAAGCAAATGAGGTCTGACTGAAGTCTAGCAGTCTCTTTCTGACATTCCTAGAAATTATGTCAGAAGAAATTGGTGATCTTCCATTGCAAGTTGATTGAGGACTTATATTCTTTAACTGCATGGAGGGTTTTCCTCTCAACCTCGCCAACTTGTTGCCTAACTTTAATGGTTTTCTTCTAATTTCAGAAGCTTGGATCTTGGCTACCTCAGCCCTATCCTTACCAATACTTAGTTGGACCTCCATTTTAGCAACTCTTTGCGGAGATTCGGTGCCCGTAGCAGCCAATTCATCTACTAGTTTTGTTTGAAGAGACTCTAGCTCGGATTCTACTTTGGCCACCTTCTTCATGACCCATCGTAGAGCTAGCTGGAGCACCTCAATCTGCTAATGAAGATCTCCTCCCTACGAAGGATCCCTAACAATGCTATGCTACATAGAAATGAAAGGAAGAAGATCAAAAAAGGATTAAACCCTCTAGGAAGAAAAGAAAAGAGAGGTTACAAAAAAATCTCTGCAAGTTGGTTTCAAAAGAATCTATTCCCCCTCTCTTTATAGGCAACTAAATAGTCTATATTAATTTGTGTGAGCGAATTGACAGATGCGTGTCATGCCCTCCTTGCTTCTGACAACTGGCATCCTTTCAGAAGAACAATTGATAGAATTCAACCATCCGAAAGAAGGAGAAGTTGAGGCTAGTGAACTCGCATCTTTTCTAAAGTAGTACGAAATTCAAAGGCAATTACTTCCTTCACCCAAACCAAGGTGATTCCTGGGACTCAAAAGTGGAGGGGGTAGTATTTTGCCAATTAATATCTTGTATAATGTGGCGCATAAAGATTCATCCAGTGCATGCCTCATGCTACTATCCCCACATATCCAACATTCCTCTAGGGGATCTTGGCCTGGTCTTCTCAATTGAGCTCGGAGAGTAGACCTAGCAAAGCAGAAGCGTTCAACCCTAGAGACTAATCTCCTCCTTGGTCTGCTTCGTAACCTCGACCTCTGAACCATGCTAAGCAGATTTTTCCTACAGAAGAAGCGACTCGACTTTCATCACCTCAAAGACATGCCTGGTCTTGCCACATGCTAGGTTGTTGTGGCACATCCCTAGGATTGTTATACCATACTAGCAGTCTGTTGCTACACAACCTCGAGTTTGCTAGGATGTGATCCTGAAAGATTTAGACCCCATCTATAAAAATGTCCGAATGACTCTCTAGAGAAGATAGCAAAAAGTCAACTTGACTAAAGGAGACTCTGTTTCTCAGTTCTCTATTTCTTCCTTTCTCCTTTATTTTCTATCCAAAAAATTTTTATTGACTTAAGCATCAAAAGACCTGGTCAGAGCTAATTCAGCAAGCCTTCATCCTCATCTATTGTTTTGCAGACCCACAAAAGCGATATACATCGATATCCTAGGATTGGCTGCAACAATTTCTATCATATATGTGCAATGCAAATGAAATAAAACCACAATCTAGCTAAGATTTCCTTGGCAACTCACATGCTTAGTGATCCTATTAGATCTATATTAAAGAACAAATCCCAATTTTTACTTCTCTCAAGATGCTTTCTTTGTTTTGGAAGATTTAGTTGGAAAATCATAGAGAGAGAGAGAGAGGTGTGTGAGAACATTTTCTTTATATAGTACAACAGATATATGCTTTTATTCTCAAAGATATTTGCTTTTAATTTATTATAATTAGTGCTTCCTCTTAGACTTTTCAAAAATTTCTAAAAGTCCAAAAGAATAAAAATATGTTACCTCTATTCATCTCCTCATAAAATTGTTATCCCCAAATAACCCAAATACCCCCTTGTAACTTATTTCTTATCTAATTGGTTGTATCATGTTTTAGGGAATTCATGCTTTGTAGTTTCGCCATTTGTTGCCATTCTCCCTATCTTGACTTATGAGATTGTCAAAGCAAAAAGGGAATAAATAAATAATGACAATAATAGTAATAGTAATAAAATTAGGCAGACCAAATTTACATAGAAAACTATAACAAAGAAAAAAAATGCAATGCAATAGAAAACAATTCTACTAAGAAAGAAATGGGCTTACAGCATTTTAACTCTCAGAGTAACAAATCCTACCCTCAAGATCCCCTCTTGTTTACATAGCCCATGCATCGAAACCAATACTAAAAAGAGTACACTGAACATTACTAAGAGAAAATTTAGAAGATGGAAGAGGATGACAATGCAAATACATATACAATCATGTATCATCAAAAATCTCAATAGAAAGAAGATACACAGGCCATAAAACTAATCTAAAAGACGACTACAATACTATGACACAAATTCAAGGCCAAAAAAAAAAATCCTAAAAGAATCATTCTCTCCTTTTCTCTTTCTTTTCTTCCTTCCTTTCTCTTTTCTCTCTTATTTTTCTTCTCTTTCACAGAATCTACGTCTCTCATATGCCTTGGTAAGGCCAAACCAACAACCCTACAAAGGCTTATATAATAGAGACACCCACCTCTCTCTCCAACTTAGACTATTTAAGTAGTGCAAGTTTGGATTGGTATAAGGAGTGGGAATTGCTTGAGCTAGACTAGAAGCATTAATGATATTGTGTTTGGCCTAACTCATAGGTATCTCATTTTCTAGTGGAATGTCATCTTTGTCACCTCGGTCTTTAGACTATGAGGATTTTCCAACACAAAATTCAGCCTTTTCCTTTCATGGGTCATATATTTTGAAGATCAAGCTTCTCCAATATCCTAATATCTCCATAATATATATAATGGTTGGGAAATTTACATGCTACACAAGGCTATTATTAGCTACATCTACCATAAGGATAACTAATGTATACTATAGTATCTCATGTTAATTACAGAGTATAGAGACAAGGCTCTCGACTTGTTTTACAATCAAGGTCAAGAAAGACTCTTGCTGCTCTACAAATAGCCTTAGCAAACTAGCCACTTGACTTCTTACGGCTTCCAACGAATCTCATTGGCTCTCATTCATATAAAATCTGAACTTTAAGAAAATATAATGCCAAGGACTGATCAACATGTGCACTAACCCCACTTGAGAGATTTTAATTCTGGAGGATTACCAAACTCGATGTGGACCACTTTGGCCATTATAGGTATGGTTGGACAATACCCATGAACTAGATCCACTATATCGAAAAGCCAAGTTCTGTACCAAACTTTTGAAGATCATAACTTTGTGCTATGTTGCTCGATTGAGATAATCTTTAATTTCAACTTGAATAAATTTTGGAGCTTTATTATACAGTCTCATCCCTTAATAGGTGGGTACAATGCATCGAACGATTAAGCCTAAATTTCATCATTTTGGTTCCAAAACAAGCCGAGCAAATTTAAAATTTTCATTTCTAGAAAGAATTTGACCTGATGTATCTTCCAATCCAGAAAAATTAGATGGAGCAACAGAAAGCAAAGTTATTATAAGAGTCAAGATCTATCTCCTATAGAATTTTAGTTTTTTAATGATTATTTTTACTGATCATGTTTATTTTGGAAAAGCTAGTCATGTTGAACTAGGAGAGATTCAAATCAAATTGTGGAAGAAAGACCTCATTGTTATAAATGCAGGCCTTGTATATCTCAGTTTATTATCATCAATGTATCTGAATGAAGGTTGTGCTCTCTTAGAAGGCCAGAGCCACTCTACTCATTGAGAACCTCAACTTCGAATAGCCCAATTTGGGGTATATGGTGTTCATCAATGTCATTGTGGATTAGATTCCTGACCAAGTCTAATGGCTAAGCATCACTCCTCTTCCTAGATAACATTGTAGTAACTACCCTTGTGTGATTCGGCATGCTAGAGAATTATTCCTACTTTTCCTCTCTAAATGAGATGGAATAAAGAATTGATCTAATCGATGCACGAGCATACAACTAATGTCTAGATCGGAAAGAATAGTTGGTAGTAGGTTCCGCTGCCTTAACCTTCAAGGACTTTTTCTATTAGGGAGCTACTTCTTTATGAATGGGAGTGGTAACTACAATTATATGTTAAGACTATCAACTAAAAGATAAAAAAGTAAAAAAAAATAACTAAAAAATAAAAGAGAAATAATAACTAAAAAATAAAAGAGAAATATTGATCATTGATTCGACGAAGCTCTTTTCTTAGAATTATAATTTAGTATTTATACATCTCCTTATCAATTGCCAAATAATTATCCATCTCCAGTATTGACCCTATCATTTTTGGTTCCTATCACCTCTTCCACTTTCTTTTGATGGTTTCCATAGCCATTTTCTAACAAATTCCCACTTTTTATAGTTTTTCAGTAACCATCCCCAGTTCACCTTGTATCAAGCTAATATTTTACCATAGAGTGTGATCGGTCTTTAAATCAATACTTAGCCTCTCATATAAGATACACTCAAAATCGACCTATATTTAAAACCTCAACTCAATCTATGCATTGAATATCCACTCAGCCTAGTTCGACCAATTTGCCTTAAATATTACTCTATTTGTATTATATGGTGCATTACGATAACTCGGTCGACTTACAAATTTTTTGGTCTATCCTTTAACGATCTTTCATCCTTCATCAAGTCTGATTTTATTTTATCATTTTTGCTAATTTTTAAGTCCTTATAAGAATGTAATATAAACAATCCTATCTAGCACTTAATTTTAGTTAGTGGCTTCTGCAATTATCCTATTAAATCAGTCCTGAATACTCAACTAATTATCATTACTGAGGTAACAATCTTTTATTATTACTCATGCTTGGAACCACAACGTGGTCTCTATCTAACCATCCTTTAATCTTTCACTATAGATTAGAGTATAGTGTAAACGGATCAACACATGAAAAATTCTTTAGATACAAATTTCACTACTATTCAACTTTATATGATAACACGTCATTATCACCCGACAAGTCTGTTATAAAGAGTACTGTCTTGAAAATCCATCGAGAAAGATATTTTGGGATCGTTCCACTATTTGTATTTTTTGCTCCGATCATAATTCTATTCTATAGTAATGATAGCTATAAATGTTACAATCATCACTGTAACAATGTAGAAGAATGTTTGTTATATTATATTTTTATTTTGAGAAATATGTGATCTCTTTTCAAATTCACCAAAAGAACAGATCAAACAAAAAATATATATAAATATTAGCATTGCCATAGATTTCCAGACCGAAGTTGGAGCACTACTTAACTAACCTTAAGGTCGACAAGAACCAAGCTGAACAAGACAGTCGAGGTATGGGGGAGCTGGTTTCCTCTAAAGATGGCCCACAAGAAGTTCGCTTGCCAAAGAGTTTCTGACGGAGATCTTTCGATGTTTAAGTCAAAATACATAGGCAAAAGTATGTAAGGAAGAATTTTTAGTAGAGTAGAGTTCTCTGAATGACCATACATGTGGACCCTCGAACTACCCATTTATAGAAGGTAGTCTACTTTATCATTACCTGATTTTATGCGACGTGTGTTAATGGCCAGTAGTATGTTTACAGCATGGGCATCATTTCGCTTGGGCAGTATACGGCGATGATTGTGCATTGAAAGTAGTGCTCCATAACTATTTATTGCCAGAATTGTCAGTCCTTATCGGCACGTATCGATTGGCTCCTCAGCTATCACCGAAATTGTTCACCTCGATTTATACAGAGGTCAAGGAGACCGGCTTTATCCGAGGTCAAGATGTCCAACATTTTTTCATCATTTGTCTCCCACTTTTAAGGCTGAGTTTGGATGATGGAAGTCATATCATTATCTCGATCAAGGACAAGGCTTCTAGAAGGGAGCATTAATGCGCCGATTGATCTCTCGAAGCATCAACATATCTTGGCTATCTCGAGGTGCCATTGAAGCAGTAATCCTGGTGAATCGTTCATATCGTATCTCGAGTTAACACATAATTGAATCTACTTGGGTAGTCAAACCATTGCTTTGATCAGGGTCGTCCATGGCTCTATATAAGGGCAACCCCCTTCACTCAGTTTGCACTTTTGCTCTATTTGCTTCATTTGCAAATCTTCTCGAGTGCCTGTGTTCTCAAGCTCCTTGATGGTGCTCCAACGAGGCTTCTCTTCTTTATCTCCAGCGTCGTTCCTCTATTTTTCAATGGGTACTTGCTCTTGGCTGCTCAGATCCCTTATCTTGTTTTCTTCCTCGTCTTTTTTCCATTTTATCTACCACCATGAGTGATGCCAAGGTCAACGCTTCGGCAGGGAGCTAGTCATCCGACCCTTCTTCTCGAGCTCGGCAGCCTTAACCTCCAAGCTCAGCAATCTGAGATCCACTCTGGGTTGGACTGAGGTGTTTGTCCTTACTCAAGAGAAAATGGACCTCATCCGAGCTCAATACTTTATACATCCCAAGTTTATCTTTGAGCTTGCCGGTCCCGATGATCGGGTAACCAATCCTCCAATGTCTTGGCTCGACCAATACGAGAAAACTCTCAGGGTCGGGTTGAGATTACCTCTTCATCCTTTCTTTGTTCAGTTGATAAGGATTTATAGCCTTGTCTTGACCCATCTAGTTCCGAACTCCTGGCGGGTCATCGTAGGTTTTTTTTCTCTTTGTGTTCTGTTGACCATTTGGGTTTCGGTTTTTCTTTTTTGGGGATGCTTCACTTTGAAGTAGCATCCTCAAGAAAGCAACTGGTGGTACTTTTCTTCTTAGAAAAACTGCTACTCTTCCATTCATGGATGGAAAGGAAGATTATTCTTTATTTTTTCTTTTTCTCCTATGAGCAGCCATGGCGGTTTGAAATCCTGTGGAGGATACCTTGGAGATCCTTGAATTGGACCCCAAGGTTGTTTGTCAACAATCAAGGGCTCTTGGACACTCTTCTTAAATCTCAATTCAAGATTCTTGCTTTGCAAGAATTATTGTTCGAGGTGATGATCAACATCGGTTTGAGCCCAGCCGTCCCTCAGGATAAACTTTTTTAGATTTTTTCTATTTTTTCTCTTTGTCATATTCTTTTCTGACCTTGTCTTCAGCCTTGCAACTATTGCAGTAGTGAAGACCGACTTAGCGTTGACCCTTAAGAAGCTGCGTAAGAGGTTGGCTGTGGCGTTTGGGGGTGAAATCCCTCCCCAAAGAAAAGAAGAGAGTCCTCCTTGACCCCTACTGTCGAAGCTGCCGCCAAGTTCTTAGTTCCAGAGGTCTCCCTCGAGGTGCTGCTACCTCGGGCAAAGAACATGGATCTCGACCTCGACCCTGAGATTGAGATTGTATAAAAAGAAAATTAGTATATGAGAAGAAAAATTATAAATAAGAAAGAGTGGAGGAAGAAGAATTCGAGACATATATTACCAGCGGCTTAAACCTCCCAATACTCTGATAATTCCCACCTTTTTCTGCTTGGTGTGCGAAAGATAGAAATTCTAAATAATAACTAATTCTTTGAAAAGATAAAATTTTATTAATACATATATTTTAGCTCCACTTGTTAACTTTAGCAGCCCCACATCACAATCATTTAACAAGTGCCCAGAAAACTGTTCATATTTATTTTAAAAAACAAACTGGAGAAATCTTTTTTTTTGCTAGCAGTAGCTTTAACTTACAGTTTTAATAACAACGACAAATAAGATAACGGTTATTCTAACGACTTCGGAAAGAGTTCTTTATATTGTACATTTCTTTCAATAAACAAATAATTTATTATTAAAAAAATAAAAAGAATGGTTGAATAAATAATGTTTGAATATTTGAATTTTACCTTATAAAATAGTATTATAATATAAATGTAAATTGAATGTATTTGGTTTATTCAATAAATAATGATTTAAATAAATAATATATTATCATTGCTATAGTTATAAATTGTTCTTTTCTATTATAACATTCAGAATATTATTATTTTTTGGGACGAAGGCACGTATCCGGCGGCCCTTCAATGGACCGTTCACTACTGGCAGTTTGAGGCCTTATTGCTTACAAGGGCGGTGTCTTATATAAGTAGTCGGAGTTATACTAATATATAAATATTTGTTGTCAAAACTCAAAATTATATTATATTTACTTAAGTTTGGATGTTGGTGTCCGTGACGCGAAGACCGAAGTATGACATCCTTCTGCCCCAAAGCTGCTCTGCACCGCTGCGCCGGTCGCAGCAGTCTCCACTCTCCAGGCTCCAGAGAGCAGTCCTCGAATCGAATTGTCCTCACGAGAGTTCCTATGCGGACTCGTAACCCGCTTCACACATTAAAAGTTGGACGTATGACATGATGATTGGCTAGAGATCTAGAATATGCTGTTTGGGCCTCTGCAGCGGATCCTGCCACCTCCGTTGAAACCGTAAACAAAAGGAGGGGAACGCTGTAGCACGCGGAGACGCTAAAGTCCTGGATTGTCCTCACCTTAACCTTTCTCCCCAGCCGTCCATTTTAATATCAACGGATGCGATCATCCTAACCCACTGGCGCGTGATACCGAGCTGAGAAAATCTCCGCGGGGCCCACCTAGCTCCAGCTTTGCTCCACCTTTCGAGTGCCTCCGAGGCACGGTCACGTGATGACGCCCGTCGACCTAGCCTCACGTGGGCCCACCAATAAAATAAAGATGGCGCGCATAATAATTTCTGTGCGGTCATTTCTTTTAAAATCTAGTCACGTGCCTGATGTTCCGGCGGATCGTGGCCGTTCGTGGTCGCGCCGAGGAATTCTCGGCGTCGGCCGCGGATATTCAGTGCTGGAAGTCGGTGGGCGGCGTGCTGTTTGGAACGGAACAGCTAATGAGGTTAAGCCACTTAATTATTTATTAAATTATCTTCTACACTTTTTATTCTAATTTTTTTTCAAATAGAGTTTTGGAAATACCCAATCATCACCGCATCCACCGTACTCCCGCTTCGATGCTGTTCCTCCTCTCCTCCTCTTCTCTTCTCTTCTCTTCGACCGCACGCTCGCTGCCGTCAGAATCGAGCTCTCTCTCTGTGGCTCTGTTTCCTGTTCTTTTCCGAGAGCAACCATCAACGCTTCCCCCTGTGCTCCCGCTTGCAGCATTTAGAGAGACAGCTAGGGTTTCTCGGGAAGCGTCCGGGCTTAACTCCACGTTACTGAACCGGCGTTCGGCCTCAGAAGTTAAGGTTTCTGCTTCTTTTGTCTCATTATAGGAAGCTTTGGAAGCAGGAGCGCTTTCTCTCTTCTCTCGCTGGCTATCTTTCTTTGTCTTCTTGGAGGGAGGGAACTCATCGGTGGAGTGTGATACGTTTTCTTTCGTTCAGCCACTTGTTCTGGCGTTCTGCTCCCTTTCCAGTATGAGGTTTGGCGTTTCCCGGTGCATTAAAAAAGAGGAGGTAGGGAAAAAGCTGGACTTTTTCTTGCTTTCCCAGAAGCGGATGGGGAGGAAATGACCTTTGGGTCCGGTTTTTCCCTCTGAAGCTCAGCTTTTCCGTAACTCGTACCCAATCCCACGCCAGCATCCCTTTCCTTGGCTTTTGTTGGTTACTTGAAGAAGCCCTTCGAGTCTAGAAGAGCACAGGGGTTTCTCTCGGAGCTCTCTTGATCCATGCTTCTCCTTCTCCCTGCTTTACTCTTTTCTTGAGCCCGGAAAGTTTAAATTTTTATAGCGTTTGAGGAAGAGAAGACCGAAAACTTTGGATTTTTATAGTATTTTCGCGTAGTAGTTTCTTTGTGGTTTAGGGTTTGGGAGTGAAGCGGAGGTCTCCAGTCATTTGCATGGATGGGAGAGAAGGGATGGCCATGTCCGGGCCGGCGTCCTATTACATTCATAGGGGGATAGGCGGTCCAGCCGCCGTCTCGCAGCAGCCCGGTCTTCACGGGCCGCCGCCGGGGATCCGGTCGATGCCAAACCCTGGCTCAAGCCTGGCCGCGCAGTCCTCCGGCATGGGGGCCGGTGCTGAGCCTGTGGGTCCGGCGGCGTTTCAGGTGGAGCCCTCGCCAGTGATCTCTCCCCTCGGCGGTGGTGGTGGCGTGGGCGGCGGGGGGCATGTGGGAGTGGGATCCGGGGAGCCCGTGAAGAGGAAGAGGGGGAGGCCTAGGAAGTATGGGCTGGACGGGACCATGGCGCTGGCTCTGTCGCCTATCTCCTCTGCGACGCCGCCGGGGTCGGGGATGGGCTCGGGCTCGGGCTCAGTCGCTCCTACTCCGAAGCGAGGTAGAGGGCGGCCCCCGGGCACTGGGAGGAAGCAGCAGCTGGCTTTGCTCGGTGAGTTCATACAAATTCCTCTCTTCGGGTTTTTAGAAGAGGAACATATTTCATTTTTATTGATGTTTCATGCTTGTTTGTTTCGATTTTTTTTTTTTTTTTTGCATGGTAAGTCTATAGCTTTTATGCTTTTCTGAGATACGTGTTAAAAAGAATACGGATAGGATATTCAATAATTAAATAGATTCTGTAAACAAAGAATCCTACCTTTCGAGGAAAAAGGAAATCTAGATACGATACTCAGAGTGTCCGATATCTTGATCTTGTTGCATAAATTTCTTATGCAAATCCTAGATACTTCCTTTCTGTTGTTTAGAACTTTTTTCTTTTTGCTAAAAGTTTGAAGTTTTTAATTATAATAATGCTGTCTTGATGGATCCGTAGCTTTGATCTTGGTATACGTTATTAATATAATTTTTTGGGGGTCGTTCTCAGAGGTTTAAGACATGCTGGGATACGTGTTAAAATAATACGGATAGGATACAAACATCAATAATTTAAAATTTGTCGGATTCCTGGCTTCCTAGGAAAAAAAACATTCTAAATACGGCAATTAGAGTATCCAGTAACTTTCTTTTCTCGCATGAATTTGCTGCCTCCACCCCTCTTAGCATGCATAAATGTGCGAGGGGAAGAAATGAAGTATAAATTTGTCCTAGTGATATTAACTATGGAATAGCAACATTCAGATGCCTTTGACTTCGATCCTGTGTATAACTTTTTTTTTTTAATAATAAACAAACTGCTTTTAGTGGACACTGTCCCATATGAATATATTCTGATCAATTGTTTTCAGAAGCACGTGTGTTTTGTGTTGCCTTTTGTACTGTTACATTTCTGTTAAAAGATATATTTTGTTTTAATAAACTAGTTAACATTTCTCCTGAATCATATATTTATTTTTTTGAGTTTAAAATGTCCTGAAATCCTTTATTAGCGTTCAGTATCAACATTCATATCACCATCAAAGCAATGCAAATTTTAGCCCATCTGTGGCTCCCTATAAAGACCTTGCAAAATGTTGAGCAGGAGCCACCATCAGTAATTTTTTTACCTTATCTAAAATCCTAATTGATTAAAAACTTCTGTTGGTGGAAGTGAGGTGTCAGATGTATTAAAATAGGGGATGAATACCCTTTTGGATTATTTCTGGTTGCTGCCAAGGTGGATTTTTTCTTTGCTGACAAAACAAGTAGATCGATTTTTTTGACCTCTTTCTTTGCTCAAATTTTCTTAGAGGAAACTATCATGAAATCCTAGCATATGATATTTTGTGTCAGTGAGGGAACTTTTTTTTATCAATCAGCTACCTTCTTGGCCCTACTGGAAACTGAATTTCATATTACTATTTATATAGAGAGGATCCTAGTGCAACTTCATTTTAGTGAGCCTGGACACTCTTTATATTACTGGCCTCTGGTGATGTTGTTTTTCTTTTTCTTTTTCTTTTTTTTAATGAGAAAAGAAGTTAAGCAGCTTAGCTCAATGTTTAATTATTTTTCTTCTTTGTCACCTTTTTTTATATTTTTTTTAGTTATGTCTATCATGGGCCTTGTTTCATTGTCTATACAACTGATTTATGGGGATGTCATACATAGAATAACTCTATTGATTTATTGTGATGTGAGTATCTTAGAATGCTGGATGCCAATATCATTTTCCAGGAAGAACTTGTTGAGCTAAGAGATCAGATGGCACTGACTCGCTATTTGAGTGGTTCAGATGTCTTCTGGTACTAATGCAGTGGAAGGTCTGTACATCCATTAAAAGTGCAGTCCAACATCCGACCTTGTTGCGTTATGATTACTATTTATTGTATCATCCCATTTCTTGGGCCTAGAATTATTTTTTCCTCCAAAGGGCAAAGGGAAATATGCCTCCAAATTTTAAATCCTATCTGGTACACTGTTTCTTTGCTTAGCATCATTTTTTTTTAACAAATTCATGGGTTTCATGGACATGTCTCTTCTTGAAATTTAATAACATTAGTTTATCATATTGGAGTCTGAGACCTATTTGCCTGCTGTGTTGTATAGGGGAATGGGTAGCTGGCTCAGCTGGAATGGGTTTCACGCCACATATCATAACAATTGCTGTAGGGGAGGTATGAGTTGCATCCTTCATCTTCTTGTTCAGCTGATTGCAACTACTATTTTAAAATTTTCTTGCTACTCCGTAGAATTAGTTTTCGTTCACTAAACATTTTTGTGATTTTGAGTCTCTTTTACAGATGCTAAACTGATTGAGGATAGGAAACCATTATGGAACTGCTTTTTTGCATATATAGTTCTCCAATAACCAGGGGGTGGCATTTATCTATTTTTCAAACAGGAAAGAACATCCAGTAGAGGTCATCTTGTGGAACTTATTATTCATTGATTTATATGTGAACAGATCGTTATGTATTTGGATGTGTTAATGCTACTTGATGACGTTCAAATGTCCTCTACCAGGAGCGTGCTAAAATCAATCTCGTTATAATTATTATTAGCATGGACTATTATATGGAAGTCCGACATCTAGGTATAAAAACTTTGCTTTATCATATGTATAGAGGGCTCTGTCCATAGTTACAGAGACAACCAATCGTAAAAGCTGATATAGTTTCAACCAAAGTGAAGGAAAGCTGCTTGCATTGCTAATTGACCTTTTATGTTTTAGCTATTTAAATATGGTCAGTTTTTGTAGTTTTATTATGGCTTTTCCACTCCATTTGATAAAACATTACCCAATATTCTTTTGATAAGTAAATATGTTATCCAACCTGGTAGCCATAATTAGGAAGAAGAAAAATGATTTTACTATGTAACGTGAAAAGCAGGGCATGTGAAGAACGACACTACACATGGTTATGCAAAAATCTACAATAATCTGATATATTGCACCTTCGACCTTTCTGTTGGCTTCTTAACCTATTGATAATTCATTAAGTTATTATTATTACACTCACTGTTGGAATGTAATGGCATGGCAATTATTAAGTCTCATTGATTCTCTTTTTGCAGAGATAATTTGTCTGTCCTGAATGTCCCATGCTGTTTTGTTATTTAGTTATACTTCTGTGAACTTCACAGATTGCATTGGTTGAATTAATTTAGTCCCATAATCTAAAATAACGATTCCAATACTCGGTCATTCTTGTGCAGGACATTGCTTCAAAGATTATGTCATTTTCCCAACTGGGACCACGGGCTGTCTGTATCCTCTCTGCAAATGGTGCTGTCTCGACGGTGACGCTTCGCCAACCAGCAACTTCTGGTGGCACAGTCACGTATGAGGTTAGAGATTTTTCACTTATTTTCTATGATGAAGCATGTTGATTCATATATAAACATTTTGATTTGTCTTATTATCACTTCAAGGTGTGGTGATAACTGATAGAGAAATGGAAGACGAGATTTAGCTTATCTGTCTTATATGTGTCATGAATGTGCTACAAAATAAATCAATACAAACTAGGAATTAAACTATGGCATGCTTGCACTGTTTGATTGTGGATACTATTGGAACAGCAAGGACAATGTGATTGGATGCATGTGAAATAAGTTTAATTTGTTAAGAAGCATAAATGACCTGATTTAGATACCGTCTAGTTGGAAAATACAGGTAATGGTTTCCATAGGGACCCTTGCTATTGTGTATTAGCTGAATATAAAGTTACAATCTGTTGGCTAAGGAAAATCAAGAGACTTTATTGGACTTTCAATGCTTGGTGCAGCTATACTAGACTAGCTTGTGTCATGTGGAACATGGAAGAATGGAATGATGCAAGGCTGAGAACATTATCTTTCAATGCCATTGGGTGCCTAATTGGCCTGCCATTAGAGGTAGGGAACTTACTAAGTCCAATCTTTTGGATGATTTAGTGGTGACAAATCTTGGAAGATTTCCAATTCCGTACAGTCATTCTCCTATTTGCGTTGATTCAGGAGGTGAGGTTATATGAACAAGGACTTTCAGCTTTGGAAACCTTATAGATGGGAAGAAAAGTGATGATATGGTCCAATAATGGCAGCCATACCTAGAATGCTAGAACATCAATTATTGAGGATCCCAGAGACATTGATAATGCGAGTTAAAAGAAAGAATAGCTATGCTAAACATGAAAATAGCAAAGCTGACTTGCAGAAAACATTTAGGTTATGAAGAAATTATATGGCATTTGAGGTCTGACGCCCTTGGAGATTACAAAAACATTTACTCCAAAGACAAAAAACTAATGCCAAGTTGCAAACGATATTTAGGTTTTTAGGAAATTTCGTGGCATTTGTGGTGCAGGGTCGTATGGCTAAAAGAAAATAATTCTGCTTATGTCTTTCCAATGCAAATGCTAGGAGAATGAACTCTAGTCTCTACCAGAGTACATGAAAATATGGTGATGGAAAGGCAAGAATCAAACCGATCCTCAATTCATACTTGAACACATACATAGTTAATTGGGAAATTAATTAAAGAAATTAAAGAACTTAGCAATATGTGGAAAGAGTGGATGCCTCTCAGAGGAGCACTTGTTTTGTTAAAAATTAAGCTTAGGTATTTCTAGTTTCTAATCTGAAATAGAGAAATTTTTGAAGGCATTGTGCTTTCCCTGTTGCTTTTTAAGAGGTATTTATCCCCTTTCTAGTTGGATCATGGCTACATTTCAAGAGTTGTTTGATGGGGAAGTAGGCTAAGAATTACCCAATCATTCATTGATAATAGTGCTGTATCTAAAAAAGACTGGTACGAAAAGGGTCACAATAAACCCTTTCTTTTAAGTTAACATATGTTTTTCTTACCAAGCTGACCTCATAATTATGGGATATAGCTATAGCCTTTTGCTTCTAGGTTAAGGGCTTAAGATATAAATTTGTAGTTTAACTATAAAGTGAAAATATAATATCCCTTAAGCTTTTTACAATAATAGGCAATATAGCCTTCTCTTTTGGTAGTAGAAATTAGAGAAGGCCACATTGTGGTTTTAAGTTTCATGTTAATGCTTATATTGATTTCTATGAACACGAGTATGGATTCCTCGAACATTAAGCTAGCTATACCATTTGGACCAGGACACTATGTATGGCCATCCGTAAAGTTCAATCTGTTGATTAAACATCATGTCATATCTTTCTTTGGTTCACGTGCATTGCATGTGCCAATCCAGTTTTTCAAAGGCAAAGTAGCTATTACATTGTTTCCTATATAAGATTTGATAATATAGAATCACTGAGAATATTGAAAAGAAAAATTTTAAAATCCTGATCGGTGGCACTAGTAAGAGAAAATGAACCAACAAAAACCTGAACTCTAATACTATAAGTGTATCGTCAATAACGAGGCTTTAATGATCGAAAGGAAAAGTTGATTAGAAAACACAGAAGTTATCTAAAGCTATAGGTCGTGAACACAATTCTTTATAATTCTATTTTATGTTCGCATGATCTCTGCTGAAAATACTTCTAATATGCGCATAAAGGACAAAAAAAATTATGATAAAATCATTACATAAACAATTCATTAAAAATTCAAGTTTACTGTCCTAATCTTTTTATTAGATGCTAACATGATGGTTCACCACAATAGCTTCACACAGCCCTGGTCTAAGCTTAATATCCAATCCATCTTGGGGGCCAAGCCTAAATGCCTATTTAGTTTGTGAAGTCCCATGCAGGCGTGTGTTTAGTCCCACATCGGTTATGCATTGGGTAGATCTTTGGAGAGTCAAGAAACTCAAATAATATCTTCTGGCTAGCTTTTTAGGTAAGGTTCTAAGTTTTGACAAATGGTATTAGAGCGAACCCGTCCTATGGCTTATGTAGAATAGGGATGTTGTAGTATGGGGGCCTATTTGGACTAATTGCAAGTTGATCGTGGTGTTTGTGATTGGATTGTGGTACTTGTGATTGAATTTGAATAGATTTGAACTCTTAGTCTAGAGAGAATGCTAAGGTTTAAATGGGGCAGCATGTGAGGATCCATGTGAGCGCGTGTTTAGTCTTCCATCGGCTATGCATCAGGTAGATCTTGGGTACTTATACAGGGTCAAAGAACTTAAATGATACCTTTTTGCTAGCTTTTTTGGGTGAGGTCCTGGGTTGTTACATAGTTTCAATTTAGTTTGGATATGAACTAAGTAAAAATAAGAAATTGTGATAACTAAGCATCTACTTCAATATTTTGTCATGCCTACACATATTTGAGCTTGGATAAGACATCAAATTGCTTAAATGGAAACAAAACCCAGTCTTTTAATTCTAGTTTGAGGAAAACCATCTTGAGAAAAGTTACTAACATCATAAAAGAAGCATTTTGCAGCATTCCATTAATTGAAAGGTTAGATTTCTATTGTGTATTCACTAGTCAATGAGCAAGTGTTCAACTCAACTTCCTCCTCTTCATCCAAACAACCTTCTCGGTCCTTCCCATTATGTACCCATTCACTGACCATCGCCAATCCCTCATATGTCAGTTGACCACCACCATCACTTGACTGTTGTTTCCATAACATAGTCTACATGGTTTGTTGAATTTTCCTTTCAGATGTACCTAATCGATCCTCTCCTACTAGTGGAGAAATTATTGGAGATATGAAACAGATATTCTTACCTTCACCTCGACCAAATCATTGAGCAAGTGAGTAGCAGTTTCTGAAGTAGGAGCCTAACTTCTAGAAGTAGAAGCCCATTTAAATAAATGGAGGGATGCCAAATTGTTGGAGAGCCAACTGGTTGCTTGCAAATCTTTTTTTTTGTATAACCTCAAAAATTGGTGAAAGGAACTTTGAGGCCTTACCTTATCATTGGATGATAAAAGGATGGCTCAATTTGACAACTTCCATAATCAAAATGCTTAATCAACAAACAAATTGGCTGTAGTATTTCGATCAAATTGGATGAAAAGGTAGATGCTTCTAAGCTGAAAATAAAAAGGCTACAGAAGGGTCATACAAAGGTTTAAAAACTTAGTTTTGATTTTGGCCAAACTAGGTGGGTTCTGTTTGGTGGTTTTAGTTCAACCAGAAATCAGCAATATTTTTTTTTGATGATTAAAAAAAAGAGAAATGCCAACCAAAATTATGAAAATACAAAAAGTGATAAAAACTAACAAAATTCTGGGGAAAAAACAAACTGGACATCATATTGAAGTATATTATATGTTTATATTGTTTAGGGCTTGTGGATGTGCTGATATGTAATTTTTTTTTGGGGGTGAGGGGGGGGGTGGGGGTGGAGAATATTATCATGTTCACAATGTAATGTATCATTTTACTGATTGAGAACAATCTGTATAACAATCAAAATATCTAAATCTTTTTTGCAATCTAATGTCGCAAGACTTCCAAATACTCTGGAACCTTCCAAAGTCTAATTTAATCTTGGAGGATATGCTTTGCATCATTTAAATAATTGAAGGAGTGGGAAATTTGACCACAGTTAGAAATTAGTTTTGGCCAAAATTGAATCATTAGTTTTAGTTCTTGAGTTTCATATGGAGCTTAAACAATGGATCATACTTTCAACATGCGCTATCACCTTTGCATGGAAGAAGACCAAAATTTGCGATGTGTTTTGCGGTGTCTTTAGTTTATGCACATCATGATTGGCATCTTTACATAACTCGTATGATTTGCGGTGTCTTTTGCTTGAATTAGTTATGTGTGCACCTATGTCTTTATGAATCATCCTTTTATGCATGCTTTGCAATTATCCTCCACGGACTATAATTAGAGTTTTCAACCATTTATATGATTAATGGGTTAATTTGCAAACATTGGGTACTTAGATCCTTTCCATGCACAGAAGCATTTGGGTAAAAGCATTTATTTCCCTAAGTCACTATCAAGCCTTGATGGCAATTATTCCATATATTGACCTTTTTAGCTTGAAGCAACCAAAGAGATTTTGGGCAGATATGGACTTCACAGCTCTGTTACATGCTTTGCATGTTATGTCAATCAACATGGAGCTTTATAGACTCAACTCATCCATCTTGTATGTTACTATGTCCATTACAAATTTCACCAAGTTTTGCATCCCTGAATTTGAACACATGATCAAGCTCATCCTAATTTGATACCTACCTGGTTGCTTTTGTGGATATGGTGTATTAGCTTGTTCTTTTTCCCTTGAGGGCATCAATGCCTTTGCAGCTTCACTCATGCAGCCACACGTCTTCAGAATTGAATATCATGGCACCAACATGCTCATCAGCTTGTGAAATCAAATAATATGGAAAGGATTTGTGGTTGTAACAATTTTTAAGATACTAATCTACTAGGTGCCATATTTTGTTTTAATGACATTACAATAAACCTTAGTTATTGTACTTCAACTTAAAGGTGAGCTTCTAATCTTGGTTTTATGTTGCTCATTTTAAATTGAATTTTTTCTTACTTTGATCTTTTTGATATAAGGGTGAGCCCTAACGCAATGGTAAGATTGCTCATTGTGACCTGCATATCATGGGTTTGAAATACTTGGAAACAACCTCTGTGAAAGAGTAGATGCCTTACAAGCCAATCGCAATATGTATTGTGAAGGATTTTCTTTTGATTTTCCAAATCATGTATTTGACATTTAATATAAATAAAGGCATTGTGTTTCATCATATGCTGTTGATTATATTTGTGATGAACCCCTTAGATTA
>JAOXJJ010000819.1:8769900-8786380 GCA_025769935.1 Phoenix roebelenii
TTTGATTGTTACCATTAAGGTGATCTAGGCTAATAAGGGTTTCATGTTGAGGGACTTTATTAAGAAATTTTTAAAATCCATAGCTTCCGCTGCCCATTATGACATGCTAGAACCCTTCACTTTGCACGTTGGGTAAGGTTGTGTACGTCTTACTCCACCCAGTCCCTGTAGTGGTTGGAGCCTCATGCAATAGGTCGCCTTTTTTACATCTTTTGACATAATTGTCTCAGCTGATCAATTTTTTTAGAGGCATTATGTAAATAAGTTGAGTTGTTTCACAAAATTACATCCATTTGATGTCAAAATTGATCATAGCTCGAATACATCATCCTATACATCACAATATGGACCAATTTTTTTAAAAATTTGTTGAGTTGTTTTTGATTTCTTGGCGAACTCTTCTTAAATTGATAGTATTTTAGGATTTGAAGTCTTCACTTGATGACCAGTCCTTGGTGTTCATCCTTTGAGTAGTTGTGAAGGGTGGATTGCATGATTATGTGTAATTCTTTGGACAAGTTGGTGCAGCAAAACATTTTGCATTCTACTATACTCTGAATCTTTTGCCTGTCTGGAAACATAATGTATTGGCATCTGTCTAAATACTAATCAAGATTGGTCTTCATCTGATGACATATTATTGGTGATTATCCTTTGAGAGTAATGTTCAGTATAGAGTTGTTCGTGTTACGATAATTTTAGATATTTATGTGATTCCGAGGAACCACTAGATTGTTGCCCTTTTTTAGGACATACTGCTCTGGGATCTGTTTTAGGCATAATTAGAAAAATTACATGTAATTTCCAAATTAAAATCAATTTATTGTAGTGAGATCCTCAACCAGATGAAACTATGAATAAAAACTCACACCATCCAGTGAATAATAAAAAAATCATTTGAATTCGGTCGATTATTAGTAATATATGGCAAATTAGCATGTTTCATGTTCTCTCACATTTTCATACCATCCAATTTTTGGTTAGGAGTTAATCTAAAGTCTTTACTTTTCATTCACTGGTTTTCCCTATATTTGATTGCCTATATCATATTTTACTACATGTTATTCTCACAATATATTGTATCTTTAATTATACTTCTTTTTTATGCATGACACCCTTTTTTGTTGCTTATTTGCAAATAAAGATATCCATTTTCAATATTTTCAAATCACATGTATATTTCCTCATTAGCTATTTCTTATGGAACTATTTTAGTCTTATTTAAGGCATGCGATCAGTTTGGAACCTACAATGGGTGAAGCACATGGAAAAGATAATATAACCCCATTTGATCAAAAAATTCTTTGCAGCTTGTAGATTAGAATTTTTATGGTTTCACTAGTGTAACACATCCTCATGTGCATGTTCACACACATGGATTTGTATTTATGCACATGAATATCTCGAGTCTTTGGTTTCATCCAAACAACTTAATCACAATGCTCGTGCAAAAGACAAGACTGATTTGAGATAAAATTGGTAGCTTGGTCTGTCGTACCGTTCCGTTCCTTCTGATACAGGGCGTACTATATCGTTTTGGGAGGAAACTGGTACAAAACTTAACTTTAAGTTTGTACAAACCTCGTAAGATCTGCTTAATCCTAACATGGATCCTTTAGAAATAAAACTCATGTTCTACAACCTATCTATTATTTGATTTGGGGAAAGCACGGAGCCTTGTATGTTGGTGATGGACAACCACATCAAAGTAACTTTGCCCATGCAAGGAATAGGCCATCTTCATGATTTTGAGATTGAAGAGTTAAGCATACCTTGATTCATCATGGTTTTTCCCCACTACTTGAACTTCAGCCTTACAAGTCCTCATTCACCTCCCATTTTTATGAAGGCCTCTTCTGGTGTTACAGCAGCCTTCTATGAATCCTTCTTACATGAAATGGTGTTGCGGTTGGCTAATGCACAACTGTGAAAGAGTTACTCCAAGGTTGAAAGTTCAAGCCTGTCGTGACTCATTACAAGCTGCGAGGAGAAAATTGTGCTTGTTTAATAGTTTGAAAAATCATGATATTTAGTTGCTTTCCAAATGTATTTTTCTTCCTGTTGAGGCCAATCCCTCCTTTCACCCTCCAATTTGTCATTTTGTTTTTCCATTGCCTTTCACTTTAAAATGCTTAATTAGTGGGGGGATTTGGTGGCACCTGTGTTTTTATCACCTCTAGTCTGGAGGGCAATGTATTGACAAGTTTCGTAGATAAGACTTGTTTGACTCTTCAAAAACCTTTAGATGCTTCATCGAAGTACGGGTGAATAGGAATTATTATGTTGGGGGTAAACCTCATAGCATCATGACTTTCTGAAGAGAAGAGCACGCTTGATCTGCCATTGTTACCTTCAGATGACCCTCATTCTAGATTTTTGTCCATCAATGTAGAAATTTAAAAGGAGGTTGTCAAACCTACTTTTTCCCATACAAGGTTCTTGATATCACGGTCCTTGCTTTGGGTTCTTGTTAATAAATCTATGCAGAGGCATTAGTTGGCAATTTGTCTAACACCATGGACAAGTTGATTCAGTCTAGATCTTTTGTGATAACACAAATATCTGTATTTCTTCTAATAGCAAGATAAAACTTGCACTTTCTTATTCAGTCTTCTGAAGAATTTGTGAACACTTGTATTCAGTCAGTCACTTGCACTGTTTTGCTTAATCTTCATATAGGTTTCACGTTTTTATTCATGTGATGCATTTTTTTAAACTTGTTTAGGGCCGTTTTGAAATACTCTGCTTGTCTGGCTCTTATATGTTGACTGATAATGGAGGATCCCGGAGCCGGAGCGGTGGTTTAAGTGTATCTCTTTCTAGTCCTGATGGTCGCGTGATTGGTGGTGGGGTTGGTGGACTGCTTATAGCCGCAACCCCTGTACAGGTAACTAGTTATGCACCTCTTGTTATATTCTATGCATTTGAGTTTTGATATACTGGGGCACTTTGGGCATGTATGGTTTTGATGATAATCAAGTCTCATCTTGTTTCAATTTTCCCTTTTTTTCATATTTGGACATTCGGGTAGGCATTTAATATTGTTGTTTATGGGCATTGTAAGTTATATATATATATATATATATATATATCCTTCTTGATTTGATCATTGCGAATATGCTTAAATTCTAAATTTTTGTAGGTGATAGTTGGAAGTTTCATTTATGGAGGATCAAAAATGAAGAGCAAAACCAAGACCATCCAAGAACCAGGTGTTGAATCTGATCATTCAATTGGGGATAGACAGACACCATCCAGTACACTGCCCAATCAAAATCTCACCCCATCTGTCATGGGAGGATGGCCGGGTTCAAGGCAAATTGACATCAGAAATGCTCACATTGATATTGACTTGACCAGGGGCTAGCTCATGCCGGTTTATTTATACCTAGATGGATGGTGTGTGTATATGGCGTTTGTAGTATGATTGAGGAGCCTTAGGTAAAATTAGCAACATTCTGCGAGTCTTACCGAACTCGCATCTTATTCCTGCTTGATCTCATTTTGTTCTAACTTCATTTTGCAGAAGATACCAACCATTTGATGCTTTTTGTGGGAATTTTTTTTTTTTCGTTTCCTCCATTGTCATATTTAGCATTAGATGGCATTATGCATTGCCTGTGCGTTGCTGGTATGCTGTCTTCTACTTAGGTTTTGTGCTAGAAATTGATCGTTGGAAATTTTTTGCTGTTGTCTCAGACAGCAGGAAATTTTTGAGATTGCCAAAATGTGATGACGAGCCTTTTCATTTTTAGTGCTGCTTGTAATCCATTTGAGAGTCCCCAATCAAATTACCGGTCAAAGACTGGCATGTGCAATGTTTAGGGCATATTGCCAATTTACTTTTAATTGTTTTGACTGGATCCAGTTTGGTGTTATTAGTCTCAAGTTTTGTCATGTTGTAGTCAAACTATTTGAATTTGGTCAATAATGTCAGTTTCTTATTGCAAAGGAATCCGCTTTGTTCTGATTTGATTACATTTTGATACACTAAATAAGATAGTCCCAACTTGAGGCTTTGCGTGGGAGGTTACTGTGGGTATGATGGGAATTGAGGCAGATGTGAATTCACTTTGTAAATCAGATTTATATGTCTGGATACTTCAATTGTTCAAGTGGTTTCATCAAAAGCTAGGTGGGTGCATAAGTGATTCTGTAAAAGATGATTAGAAGAGGATATGGAGATAATAGAGACATGGAAGGAAATTTTCACTGGTGAAAATGCTTTTTCTCCTATCAGGAAAAGTAATATTTTGCGAAACGATTTGGTTTGGTTGCCTTCAGCATCAAAATTTCATTAACATGTTGGATGATGCAGGTAGCTGCCATCCTAATTTTCCTACATTAACATTGTAATGGTTTGCTAGTTTAAGTCGCTAACCCTTCTAAGTATCAGCAGTACTGCATAAAGGTAATTTGCTTCTATCAAGTTCATCTCTTAATCCCCTTCCAAGATTTCACTTTTATTTTCAGCTTCATCTCCTCCGACATCATGATTGAAGAGAATCTTATTTTCTTCGCCAGATGCACTGCTAAATGCGAGTCAGAATTACCAAGGCTGCAGAAATTACCCCCCACCAAAGAGCCCAAAAAATATTTTTTCAGCATTTCAACTGTTTTGAGTAGCTTGATGTTTAAATACAGTAAAATACTTGGTGTAATGGGAGAGCTTATGTACAACTTAAGTAACAAGAAGAAGTTGTGAGATAAAATGACTCGGGTGCGGTTTACCAATGGCTGAACACCATTACAATAGCACTAAGTTAATGATGCGATATATGTGACTTTTAGATGCAGTTTAGCATGGTTTGATGAATTAATAGGTAGTTTGTGAAACTGGTAGCTTGCCAGTTTGTAGCACCAGCAGCAGATAGGATGCAACCAGTGTTATCATAAGACAATGGAGTGGAACTCAGCTCCGCATTATCTGTTTGCTCACCAACAACGCCATGGATGTTGTTCCCTGCTAGAATGCAGCGATACAAACGAGGTGACCCTCAACAGAAAACGCCCAGGAAAAAAATATGGAAACTATACTGCCAACACAAGCGAGATGCAGACGAACAGGGGATGGTTTCCCATCTTAACAGAGCTTTATCCCAGACCACCAATCATAGAAGAAGTCCAGTCCAGATCACCCACCATCCACGTATCCCCTCAAGGGAGTGATTGAACAGGGCGTGACATACATGTTCCGGCCCTGTCTGATCGCTTGCCATTTCACAGTTCACAACAGGTTATTTGCACTGGACCTTCCCAGTTCAAACATGAAGGGGAGAAGATCCAGACCCAACTTCAATGTAGCAAAGAATGCTTGCAGATAAGCAGCTACTTAAGAAGCTAACACATTAAGTACAACTCGCAAAAACCTCATCTATTTACTAAAAAAAATAGTAAACTGCAGTAATAGATGTATAAATTAAGCATATATTTTGCTCAAAATGATGTATTTATTAAGCATTTAAATTAAAGAATCCAAGCAACACTCTTATGAGACAAATAACAAGACCTACGTGCTCGGCACTTATGAAGGGTAAGAGTGCACAGGCACACGTATTAAACAGTCTTATTGGTACATACTGAAGCATTAAACATGCCATGTTTTGACATTACCCAATGAAGCCTAAAATTGAGCAGCATCCCGGAAAATGGTTCCAAACATGTGAAACTTAGACGAGTCCCAGCAACTTCTTGATTTTCTTCTGCACATGGATGCAAAATCCACATGTTGGTAGATGATCTTTAAAGGCCGGGCAGTAAATTTACAATTTCATCACAATGACCAGTCGATGAACTTGATGAGATGGAATTGTTTTGGGCCTTACCTCAAAGCTCAGAGGGGATGTAGTTGGGGCATAACGGTCCACCACATGCCCTTCCTTGTCGACCAGGAACTTTGTGAAGTTCCACTTGATGCCACTTCCAAAGAAACTGCCTTTTCTGGATTTCAGGAACTTGTAGATAGGTGCAGCATTGCCCCCATTTACATCAACCTAACACAGAGAGAAGGCCAGATTTCAGAGAATCAGAAAGGACATATTATAAGCACTGGTCATCTACTCCCAAAGGCACTTCAATACTTGCCAGGTCAGCATAACAATTGCATTAGAATTCAATACATGCCAGGAATGTCATCATCAGCATTGCCTTTGAGACTAATCATCTCCGTATATGCACAATATCACAACAATTTTTTTTCATTGTACATCATGGAACATTACACCATCTAGTTTGACTAATCTGGTACAATTATGAAACATTTTAATATATAAGAATGAACGTGAAAATCGTGTTGCTGTGCTTCAACGTGCAAACAGATGGTAAAAGTGCAGCTCAAAAATATATCACAAGTCAATTGGAAATTGTATAAAAAAATTCCATCTATTGAAAAATGAAATGCAGAAAATGAGTAAAAGAAAAGCAAATCAAGGAACTAAAAGATTCATGGTACATAGGAGCATGCCTATTTCTAGAATGCATCTTCCCACCAAAGGAAATTATTATTAAAATAAGTGTTATCTATGTTGTGCAGTGCCACATTTTGTATTTTGCAGACCTGGTACAACCATGACGAAAGGAAATTTTTTAGGCTACCTTGTCAAAGATTGGGTACTCAGCTTTGAATCGGGTGCAAGCAAAGTCAAGGATCTGCTCATTGGTTCCTGGTTCCTGTGCCCCGAACTGATTGCATGGAAATGCCAGAATCTCAAGACCTGCATCATGCAAAGAATCTACATAACAAGAAGATATGGAAATTTCACAAAAACTCATTATTTATAAATCAAAGTTGATAATGCACCAAATCTGTAAATTTTAGAAAATTTTAATTTTACTGTCTTTATCCCTAGCAGAGCCAAATGGATGTCTGGGAGCACTTGCCCTGACGGGTTCTCTGAAATCCCATTAGACATGTTGATTTGTTGAACCAGTGCCCTTCCCCCAGTGCCACAGTGCTTGCCCCCCTTTGCCATTTGTAACATAGCCAAAACTCCCTCTCTTGCGCCTGCTTTTGCATTAACTACTCCACATTCAATGGCTCCCACTCCTTACATGTTCTTGAGGTACGCTTCCTAATTCCCGTGGAAGCCTCTATCCAGCGGTTGGAACTCCTCATGGTTTTTTAGGAAACAAAGCATCATTTGAAAATTCTAAAAGAAAATCAACATAACATGTTATTACCAATTACGGAGAGCCAATTACGGAGAGAGATGAGCAGAGAGAGACTTCTGCGCTTTCTAAACTTCCTTTCCGCTTCTCTAAATTCGGAACAACAGCAAGCCCCATGATCAATTATAAAGACATTATCATCCTTCACCCACAGCTGCAATGATTTCTTCATCAGCCTCATTTAGAGCCAAATCCTGTTGTCACTTTGCCCCACCATAAATTGATTTCAAGGGAGAAGCTTTTAGCATGATTTTAAGTGAATGAATCTGTACGGTGTATAAATTTTTTATTGAATTTATTGCTCAAAAAAAATCATCAAACTCAACATGCCTATAAGCACTGCTATATGGCTATATAAATTTTTTATGTTTCATTGTGAGGGATGAGAAATACTATACTTCTACACTTTGTCCCTCTCCAACAAACATGCACAAATGTTGGCACTGTTCCTGCTCTTGATCATCTAATAGGTGTGATCATTCAGTAGGAAAATGTTTTTAAGCCCATGAGCTTTAAATAGGTTGTTTTCTGGAATCTAATTATTATGATTACTAAAAATTAGTTGAAAACACATTTACAGAATGAGCATGCAAAATCCTACAAGCATTAAATTTGATAATCTTAGGATCCATTGTTAGTAAATTTTGGTAGATCTTGTTAGCTTCATTTCTCCTTTGAAAAGTTGTGATGCCACACCTCCAAGTTTTCTCCACCTTTGTGCAAGATCTTTTCTCGTACAAAGAAAAAGCTTGACTATATAAGGAGTAATGGTGCTCTCCATTTATTTTATTTTTCCTTTTATCGGTAGTCCTCTCCAATGTTTTTTTTTTTTTACAAACAATTTACAGGAAGCAAATGTCATGGGTCTTCCTCTAATATATGGTAATTGCGTAATTAAAGAAAATTTCAAAGCAATCCACCCAGTTGCTGTACCAGATCAAGGGAACATATTTTTATCTGACTCTCTACTATGTTATATTGGTTAAAAACTCAAAATATAGAATGCTTTAAAGAGCTAAAATAGGATTTGTATCTGTTGCTATCAACTCCATAACCTAATGCAAGACGAGAATGGCAATTCCTACCTTCCTGGGTCTCTAACTATTCTAGAGGCACAAAAGGATAGACATTTGTTTGATGCATGTGACCAATCATGAAAAGGCCCAACACTGATGTCTAAAACCCCACAACTTGCCACTTTTTTCTTCAATTCAACATTTTGTTTTCACAACTAGTTTAAAAACTAAACATAGTAATTATCAAGACATTCTATTCCAACTTGCAAAATTACTGAATTTGAGAGTCCCTTCTATAATATGTAAAGGTTAGAAAAGGTTTCCTTGTCATTACATAAGCTTATGTCTTTTAGTTGGCAAACAAATGCTACTTAAGTTACAATTCTGCCTCTTTTGGAAATCAAATGAGTTGCTCTAAGGCTTGTTTTGGTGCTATACTGTACCAGAATCATATTACAAATTACAGTAGTTTGATGAATTAAACTTCATCTGATTTATGTTCATAAAGGCTACTATATTCTATTTCTTTTAATTTGTTACCCTCAAAACAGTACTTCATTTCTGGCCTTTTTTCTGGCCTTATTTTCTATTTTCCTTCATACAACTTCACCACAACTTACAAGCAGTACCCACATATATCATTCTAGGTCAAGGTTACTAGTAAACTATGGTGTTGTTAAAATTGTTATTTAACATAGTTCGAACATATATAAAGTCCATAGGAAGAAAAGTTGATTCATCACTAAATAAAGGTCATTGGCAAGATTACATGTTAATTACAATGGAAAAATAATGCAGCTGCCGTCCGAGTGAATTATTCATTTCATTCAACCATTGTTGTAAATATACCAATAGTCTGAATTTCTTTGATTTTGTTAACTTCACGCATTCAAAAATCTCAGAAATTCAACAAAATCACAATCATAAGGTCTAAAAGCCTTATTCATTGTCGATAATTTTATTACATAGACTAGAATACATGTCAAACTTTCTTATGTGATAGTCCAATATAACTATTTCAAAGCTATTGCGATATAGACTAAACCTCGTGAATTATAGATGTCATAAATGCCAAACTAAAAGACAAAATTTCAGCATTCATTGAACAATATCCAGTTGACTTAGGATAGTTGAAAATGACCAATTCAGCCATAACATAAAGAGGGTCGGACACATACCTTTGCCCTTGTACCTCTCGTACAGGGTACTCAGCTCTGTATAATTTGAGTTAGTCAACCCACTGAAACAGATAATACATACCAAAGAAACTAAAACCAAACTGTCAACTGATCAAAACTAACAAGAATTATGACACAGTGATTGATAAGTTTTAATTTATCAGCCAATAATATTACCATTGAGATGCCACATTTACAATAAGCAGGACCTTTCCCTTGTAAATACTAAGGTCAACATCATTTCCCCCAGCATCCTGCACATTATAAAATAGTGCTTTATACTACAATGCTCTATATGCAACAAATCAACTACAAATTTAACAAAAATCAAGCTTCAAGAAACCAACGAACCATTCGCAGTATATTTTTTTTTTTTGTGTGTGTGAGATTAGATACTCAAAATCTCCAAATTTTTGTCAACAATTAGCCAAAAATGGCAAACTATCTCTAAAGCCTGCTCATTTTCATAAAGATCACTCCTTTTTCATGAAACGAACAATCTCATGGACCCATTTCCCAAACCACAATATAATCTCCATCTCACACACCAATCCTGTGAGCTTCATTTATTCATAAAGAAAAAGAAAATCAAAAACCAACACAAACCCAGCCAATCATGGAATAGAATTATTTGAATTTCTAGCAAGGAACAAAAAGATAATAAAAGCTATAGAAATTAAGAAACCAACCTATCTCAATATTACGAATTTTAAACAAAACAAACAATATGAAAAAGATCCGATATTTAGAAAACCCCACCTCCAGACTATCCAAAACCATAGATCAAATCCATGAAACCGGAATCCCCAAGGGGCACCAACCTTCACAGTTAAGTCATGGACGGTTTGGCTGGCCTGGGAGGAGTTGCTGGCCATCTTGGAAGCGAATCTAGAAAACAGGGGAGACGCCGCCAGCGAAGAAGAAACAGAGCACGGAAAGCCGACCCCGCGGAGATCCCGCAAAGGAGAAGAAGCGATCCTCGAAAGGGAGAAGAAGAGCTTTCTCTGAGAGAGAGACTAGAGGGGTTTGCACAGCCGGAGTGGAGCGGAACGGAGAGGCCGAGATTTCTCAAGAGGGGGGAAACCAGGGGAGAGAATGCATAGGAGCCTCTGACAGTGCGAACATGGAGAGAATATAATATAACGGAGAATTAAATAAGAAAGAAAAAATTTGGAGACTTGGTGTTGAAGCTTAAAATGTGACACGTGGATGATTATACGACGTGTATTTTAGATTTGCACCAATGCTGTTCACGATGGAAGATGGGATCCGACACCAACTCTGGTGAACTGGCTGATCGCTATATTAGTACTATGGAACTTCATATTGCATCACCCCATGCCACTCCAAGGCGATGGAACCAGCGAGAGAAGCAAGCCGAGTCGAGTCGGGTAACAAAAGGTCGAGCTCGACTCCATTTAAAATATTCAAATTCAAAATATAATTCAAAATAAATCAAATTTTAATATTTTTAAATTTGACTTGATCAAAAAATAAATAAATAAATAATAGTCAAGATCGATCCGACTCAACTCAAATATCAATCAAATTATACTTAAGCTTGAGATCGAGCTCAAATAAAAAGTTTAGCCATAATTAAAAAATATAACTAAATATAATATAATATAATATTAGTTCTTCAAATATTAGATTAATAATACATATTGTAAATAAAAATATAATAAATATTAAATATATTTAAAATACTATGCTTGCGATATTTTGATTCGAGCGTTTACTATTTCAGTTTGACTTAAAAAACTATTTGAGCTCAATTCAAGCTTGGTAATAGTCGAATCGAGTTGAGCTTCGACTTAAATCGAGCTCAACTCAAGTCGAGCTTGAGTAGCTCATGATCTGCTCGGCTTATTTGCACTCTTACTGTCGGTTTTTTCTTTTGAGCCTCTATTTTTTAGTACACCAGTTTCGCATGTATACTGCCGGGAGACCTGGATTTCGGCCCAAGCAGAGAAAGGGTTAGTAGAGTTGGAACTCCTCGTCATTGTTAAAAAACAAAAAAAATGTTATGTTAGCATGTGCATGATCTTATGACTTAAGATATGGGTTCATAATCTAATCTCAAAATTGGTCTATGGTGGCCATACTGTAATATTCACTACTCTTATGTATATTTTATAAGTAAATTAGAGGCCACCACCAACATGTTTTTCATTTTTAGGTTAACAAGCTTCCTTGATTCATTTCACAATGTGGACATTTCAAATAAGGCAACTTTATCTGCCTCTTGTAGAGAATGTTTGATATCACAAACAGGTAGCAAGTTCTGCTCGAATCATCGAATGTCATATCTAGCACTTGACCTGCTAAAAATTTGATGCCGTGACGAGCTCGGAAGTTTGTGTCAATTAGGATTCATACCTTTTCGCTGCTGTCTAGCTTATAAATTTTTTAGAAGCATAATTTTATGATATTGTAGAATCTGATGAATTTCAAGTGATAACACAAAAATATTCATGCCGAACTGATTCACAATATTAATGAAAGACAACTTAGTCGTGTGGCCCTTTAGCAAGACATGATTTCTAATTTGGCATTCATCAAATTGAGATCTCTCTCTCTCTCTTGTTTTTTGACGGTAACTCACACCACTCGGGCATGGGTACACCTAGTACAATCGAACAAGAGAAGATGGCAGAGGGAGGAGGAACAACCTCGAGGCATTCTCAAAAAAATTCTTGTGAGTGATCCGCAACAAAAGAAGCAATCCTTCGAAAAACACCAAATCCTTCGAAAATCGTGCCGATGTTCCGAATCAGTGGGTGCTGACTATCGTTGCCGTGCCGACTTTAAATTTAGATAATTACCGTAGCCAAATTACTATCTAAGTATATATTATTTGTGCCCAATACATATCTTGCATGCATTATACCTTTTCATGCAGCTCTAAGTCTGCTTTGGTAGTATGCTCAGTACTCCGATCGTCGGCCACTACGAGTCTGAAATCGTGGTCCAAAGTCCACTCCCCTCTCTAGCTCCAATTTGGATCTCTATTTACCGGTGAGAGGCCGTTTCTGAGAACAATTGTAGGAAAGATAAGAAGGACTAGAAGGTCTTAAACATTTGCATCGGAGATTCCACCATCTGAGATCTGTTCGTCTTGTCTTTCATCGTGTTGTCAAATCAGTGCTTTTTCTCGGTCGAGCGCTAAAAAGGCAGTGTTTGTGGGAATCGAAGAGTCTCCTCGGCCGATGCTGACTGGATACAATTCTTCTAGCACGGTCTCCAAAGCAGTCAAATAAAGCAAAGCATGAGAGAGAAGAGCTCCGATTCTCTCAATATTTGAGCCCGTATTCCTTGTTCATGTTTGTTGTCACGCTGTGGAGAGTTTTCTTTGTGCTCGTCTGGTTCTAAGAAGAAAAAATATAATTAATAATAAAATAATAAGATATTTTTTATTTGGTCGAATTTTTTTAAAAAAAATTAAAAAAGTTATACTTCTATGAAAATATGATTTTTATATTTCAAAAAATATAATTTATATATTTAATAAAAAATACTTTTTCACGAGAAATACGAAAAAATTATTTTCCCATGAAGCGGGAATCACTTCATTTTTATTTTTTTTCCAAAAAAACCCTTCAATATTAAAAAAGCATTAAAGAGATATTAAGACCTAATTTTTATTAAGAGTATAATAGAAATTATACATAACTTTCCTAGAAAAGTTGATGGCCAACCAAACATAAGTACTTTGGAAATTTGTTACTTTTTTATGGTCAAAAGACATGCCAAAAAGTACTTTTCTAGGTATTCTTTTTCTAAAAATTTGTTTTTCAAAAATCATAATCTTAGAAGGAAAAATGATTTCCGCGAACTAAACGAGCCCTTAAAACGAGCAAGCAGGAAGGGATGGAGAAGTGGAACGGAGAAACATAAGCAAAACGGTAAAAGCCTAGAAAATAAAGTAGATTATCAATTTATTCTCAAAGGAGAAGAAGCGATCCTCGAAAGGGAGAAGAAGAGCTTTCTCTCATAGGGAGAGACTAGAGGGGTTTACGGAGCCGGAGTAGAGCGGAGCGGAGAGGCCGGGAAACCATAGGAGAGAATATATAGGAGCTTCTCTCAGTGTGAACATGGAGAGAATATAATATAACGGAGAATTAAATGAGTAAGAAATGATTTGGAGTCTTGGTGTTGAAGCTTAGAATGTGACACGTGGATGATTATACGACGTGTATTTTAGATTTGCACCAATGCTGCTCACAATGGAAGATGGGATCCGACACCAACTCTAGTTAACTGGCTGATAAGATCGCTATACTAGTACTATAGAGTCAGCGAGAGAAGCAAGCCGAGTCGAGTCGGGAACAAAAGGTCGAGCTCAACTCCATTTAAAATATTCAAATTCAAAATATAATTCAAAATAAATCAAATTTTAATATTTAAATTTAAATTTGGCTTGATCAAAATAAATAAATAAATAAATAATATTCAAGATCGATTCGATTGAACTCAAATATCAATCAAATTATACTTGAGCTTAAGATCAAGCTCAAATAAAAAGTTTAGCCATAATAAAAAAATATAACTAAATATAATATAATATTAGATCTTCAAATATTAAATTAATAATACATATTATAAATAAAAATATAATAATAATAAATATATTTAAAATACTATGCTTGCAGCTTTTTGACTTGAGCATTTTACTATTCGAGTTTGACTTGAAAAACTATTTGAGCTCTTCGAGCTCAATTCAAGCTTGGTAATAATCGAATCGAGTTGAGCTTCGACTTAAATCGAGTTCAAACTTAAGTCGTGCTTGGACTCAAGTCGAGTTTGAGCATCTCATGATTTGCTCGGCTTATTTGCACCCCTAGTGTCAGTTTTTTCTTTCGAGCCCCTATTTTTTAGTACACCAGTTTCACATGTATATTTCTCGGAGACCTAGATTTCAGCCCAAGTAGAGAAAGGGTTAGTAGAGTTGGAACTCCTCGTCATCATTAAAAAACAAAAAATGCTAGTGTGTTCATGATCTTATGAATTAGGATATGGGTTCATAATCTAATCTCAAAATCGGTCTATGGCAGCCATACTGTAATATTCACTACTATCATGTATGTTTTCTTAGTAAATTAAAGGCCACCACCATGTTTTTCATTTTTGGGTTAACAAGCTTCCTTGATTCATTTCACAATGTGGACATTTCAAATAAGGCAACTTTATTCGCCACTTGTAGAGAACGTTTGATATCACAAACAGGTAGCAAGTTCTGCTCGAATGTCATGATATCTAGCACTTGACCTGCTAAAAGTTTGTTGCCATGACGGGCTCGGAAGTTTGTGTCAATTAGGATTCATACCTTTCCGCTGCTGTCTTGATGTAGTTTAGCTTATAAATTGTTTAGAAGCATAATTTTATGATATTGTACGATCTGATGAATTGCTAGTGATGACACGAAAATATTCGTGCCGAAGTTAATCGTGTGGCCCTTTAGCAAGATATGATTTCTAATCTGGCATCCATCACAATATTAGGATTCACAATATTAATGGAGGCAACTTAATCATGTGGCCCTTTAGCAAGACATGATTTCTAATGGGGCATCCATCAAACTTTGGTTTTTTGATACACGGTGACTCATGCCACTCAAGCATTGGTGCACCTAGTACAATTGGATAAGAGGAGATGGCGGAGGAAGGACGAACAGCCTCGTGGTATTTCCAAAAAAAATTTTGTGAGTGATCTGCAACAAAAGAAGTAACCTAGTTAGCACTACTATTTGTTTTTCTAGGAACATGAATGGCCTGCAAAGCATCAAATTCTTCAAAAATTCTGCATATGTTCCGAATCAGCAGGTGTTGACCGTTGTTGCCATGCCAACTTTGAATTCATAGAATTACCTTCTAAGTAGATACTATATGTGCCCAACACATATTTTGCATGTAGGATACCTTCTCATGCAACTTTTAACTCTCCTCTGGTAACGTGCTCATGGAAGATACTCCGTTCGTGGGCCGCTACGAGTCTGAAATCGTGGTCCGAAGCCCAATCCCCTCTCTAACCCCAATTGAGATCTCTATTTACCAAGGAGACCGGTGAGGGGCCGTTTCTGAGAAAAATTGTAGGAAAGATAAGAAGGACCAGAAGGTCCCAAACATTTGCATTGGAGATCTCACCATCTGAGATCTGCTCGCCTTGTCTTTCACCGTGTTCTCAACCAGTGCTTTTTCTCAGTCGAGCGCAAAAAGGGCCGTGTTTGTGGCAATCGAAGCGTCTCCTCGGCCGATGCTGACAGGATACCATCGTTCCGGCACGGTCTCCAAAGCAGTCAAGTAAAGTAAATCATGAGAGGGAAGAGCTCCGATTCTCCCAATATTTGAGCCCCTATTCCTTGTTCATGTTTGCTGTCACGCTGTGAAGAGTTCTCTTTGTTCGAGCAAGTAGGAGGGGATGGAGAAGTGGAATGGAGAAACGGAAGCAAAATGGTAACAGTCTAGAAAATGAAGTAGATTATCAATTTATTCTTCCGCTGCTTTGCTTTGTGGCTTTGTGTTTTCAAGTTTTCATTGGATTCATGCCTTTCAATTCAGCATTCTTAAACTTTTTGCATTGTTTAGGTGTATGGTGATCTCAAATGCATGTTTCTTTAGCAGCGTGCTAATCTACACCATATTAAAATAAAATCCGGCAATCCTAGTCCTTTACAATCTGTTAAACTTTTTCTTTATTTAATGCCTGAGTTATTGCCCGGTGGAAACTGCTTCAAAGTTGTTCATACAGACCCTAGCTAAGGTTTTGTTAGCTTGCATACACGTGCCTATATTTTCTGGATCAGTTTTAATCAATTACTAATCTGTTAGCTAAGGTTCTTGTCAAGTAATCTATTTAACCTGCTTGAATCAGTTTTAATCAATTACTAATTAAGTTTTTAATTTGACAATAATTAATTAAAATCCAATTCATCCCCCTCTTAGGTTGTCTCCTTGGGCAACAAGTGGTATCAGAGCAGGTGCTCTCATATCGATTGGTGTTCCAATTTTTAAATAGAGTCAAAGATTAAAACTAAGAGGGCTCTCATGCCACTCCAAGGCGATGGAACCAGCGAGAGAAGCAAGCCGAGTCGAGTCGGGTAACAAAAGGTCGAGCTCGACT
>JAOXJJ010000819.1:8790407-8813518 GCA_025769935.1 Phoenix roebelenii
CATGCCTACTTGTTTAGGATAAATGTTTAAAGTTCTGGATCTATTTTTGTTGTAGAGATATGATCTCTAGCATGTATGGGAATTAAATAGTTTAATTCATGCTTCCGCTGTAAAATTTTTAAAAATATATACATGCGACCACCTGGGTAACCAACAGAATGATCTTAAAAGCTAGAAATATTTCAATTCACTTAAATGATTCTTAAAGAAAAGAAAATGTAATTACTTTTGAAAAAAAAATGAGCTTCGAAAGAATTATTTTTTGATTAATTTTTTAGTGCATATTCTCAAAAATTAAGAGAAAATATGACTTGTTCTTGAAAGAATAAAAAGAGTAATTGCTATAAATTTTGATAACTCTGGATCACTCTACATTCTTGATATCATAGAATTTCAGTTTTATTCACACTTATCATCAAAATCTGAAATTTAATAAAAGAAAAGAATGTTTAAAGAAGATTGCATCTTTTGAGGGGAAGCTTTAGATATTCAATCTCATTGCATTCTACATTTTATTCAAAAGTCACGTTCATTTGATAAATACCTTAAATGTTTTATGGATTGATTTTGCTTCATTAAGGGATATGACAAAGATGATTGAGTGTTTATTCCCTTTTCGTAACTCGTCCCAATCACTTCTACAAGAAATTTTCTAAGAACATTTAACTGTGAACACGAGTCAACCCCATGCAGACATGAATCGAACCCTAGAAACATCTCAGGGCAAAGATAGAAAGTAGCTAAAAATAGCCGAGCCTTAGACTCGACCCTATGCTGATTCGAGTCGGCCTCTGGACTGCTCGAGTCGACTCCAATACTAAGGGAGTCGACCCCTTAAGAGTCTCAGAGAATTTTGAAAGCACCTAAAGTCGCAGGCAAGCCAGGAGTCGACCTCTCAGAAAGGAGGAGTCAACTCCATCTCCCAGGAGTCGACTCAGGTTGAGTTCGAGTCGACCCCTAACTTGGAAGATGAAATAAAACCCCGATTGAATCGACTCCTTCTTCACTTTCATTTCTTCGAGTCAACAATCCCTTTTTCTCTCCTGTGCTCCAAAGGCCTCCAACTCCCTTCGCTCTACGATTCCTTGCTTCTCTCCTCTGTTTCGCTCATTTTCTTTAAAATGCCGAGGAAGCAACCCATCCGCGGAGCAGTGAAGAGAAGTTCAGCCCCCGAAGCATCTAAGAGATGAACAAAGGCCCGAAATGATGGACCTCCTCCTCCAGCCGCACCATCTCCTCATAGGCAAGTACCTTTGGTCTCCCAACCTGTGTCCCTAGGAAGGAAAATAGATTTTACGTTCCTAGAAACCGAAGTGTTCACAATAGGACTTAAGATAAAAGCCATGGGGTGGGAAACCCTATGTTCTCTAGACATTCCTACCTACCCAAACCTTGTTCGTGAATTTTATGACAATGTGAAGACTGGGATGGGTAGCTTAGAGACCATGGTCAAGGGTACCCGTATCATTCTTAACCCGGAAACCTTAGGAACACTTCTAGGTATGCCAACCACTGGTTCTACCCAAGGCTTCTTAGAAAATAGAGAAATAGGTATACAGTGTATCCTAGATAGACAAGTCTTAGGCCAATTTAAAGATATTTTGGCTAACTTGCTTAGTGTAGAAAATAGATTACTTCACCATATAGTTAGCCGAATTTTGTTTCCTAAGATAGGTAGGTTTGACTTTATTTTTGAAGGGGACATCCTTGTGATGTTTAATATTCTAACCTCAAGTCTCCTAAACCACCCTTATCTTATGTTTAGACATATGTTAGATTCAGCCACTAGAGCTAAGGCATCCCTTCCCTATAGAATACATTTGACCCTAGTTTTTGAGGAGTTTGGAGTGGATTTAGAGGGAGAATCATCAAAGAGTCTATCTCATTAGGACACATATAATGATCGGTCGCTACAACGAATGGGATTTATAAAGAAAGACGATCATTGGATCAGAAAAGAAGAAGAAAGATCATCTGTACCGGCAACTGCAGAACCTAGTGAAGTGGAGCCAACTATGCCAAATGAAGAGTCTCTTGAAGCTCCTACTAAAGGACCTAGCTGATCCTCTCCTCCTCCGCAGTCCAAGGAAATTAGATTAAGTGCGGATCAGTTCAAGGCATTAAGAGATGATATCCTTCAAGAACTGAGAAGTTCAATGGCTGCACCCTCTTCTGATTTAGTTCCTTCCAATGTTGCTATCACACAAATGGTAGCAGATATGAGTGCAAAGCTTCTCAGGCTTCGATGTCTTCTTCAAGGTCAATACCACAGATTTATGGACATAAAAGAGGACACAAGAAAGCTTCAAGAATCTGTCAGAAGGGACTTGGAGAAACTGAATGAAAATGCACAAGAAGTAGCCAAGTACCTTGTAGAAGGACTTCATAAAAACAGTCAGAGTGTAACCCAACTGAATGAGTCCTATCTCTAGTCCAATTCTGAAGTCCTTCACTATCTCGAGAACATTTCTGAGGGAATTTGACTTCTATTGATAAGTCAGCTAGGATCTTCTTCCAGTAGGACTGCCCCTTGATTTCTTGTATATTCTTAGGATTTTTGTTTTGAAATCGTTTATAGATCTGTAGGACTCTCATTGCAATATCTTTTTGTAATCTTTACAAATGCAATGAAAAGTTCTATTTTTAGTCCAACATCTCATGTCCCACCTCTGAAATGTTTGGCAATACAATTTTAGTATCATAAATGTTTGGTTTTATACACTCTACAATTCATGAAAATATGATACACTGAAATTATTGAAGGAGTCGACCCCATTAAGAGCCAAGTCGACCCCAAGTGGCATACCTTAAGTGGCACAGAGAAAAGACAGAGAGCAGTCGAAATCGCCAAGCCTAGGTGTCGACCTCACGTAGATTCAAGTCGACCTCTGGACAGTTCGAGTCGACCTCTGGACAGTTCGAGTCGACCCTAGTGCAACGCGAGTCGACCCCTTAAGTGGCACAGAGCAAAGACAGAGAGCAGTCAAAATCAGCCAAGCCTAAGTGTCGACCTCAAGCAGATTCGAGTCAACCTCTGGATAGTTCGAGTCGATCCTAATGCAATGCGAGTCGACCCCTTAAGTAGCACAGAGCAAAGACAGAGAGCAGTCGAAATCAGCCAAGCCTAAGTGTCGACCTCTGGATAGTTCGAGTCAACCTCTGGATAGTTTGAGTCGACCCCAGTGCAACACGACTCGACCCCTTAAGTGGTACAGAGCAAAGACAGAGAGCAGTCGAAATCAACCAAACCTAAGTTTCGATCTCATGCAGATTCGAGTCGACCTCTAGACAGTTCGAGTCGACCCTAGTGCAATGCGAGTCGACCCCTTAGGCTTATTTTCAGAAAATGGACAGTAAGTTATACTCTGCACATAGTTTTTTTTGTTTCTGAAACCACAGTTAGGTAACTTGAACACAGGGGATTTTGAAATGCCAATACACTTCTAAGGAAAATGGCACGAAGCAATTTTTGAAATTCGCAAACTATAATTATTAATTTTCAAAATAATAATGGGACCTAACTGAATTTCCGAAATGGCACGCTACACACCTTCAAGAACTGCGCAACAGTCTTGAAACTGTGATGCCCTGGAAGGTATAAGCTTATGTTATTGTTTCCTAACTAAAATCCCAAAATGGAACAAAATGGCTGGCTGAATTTTGTCAAACTCCGATACACTTTAGTTGCCAGATTTGTTGGTGTTCTTCATCGTTAGTTTAGTGCCTATTGATAATGTTGCATTTCTGTACCTACAAATGAATTATCATCGGAGTGGAGATTGCATTTGATTTTACACAAATTTCCAAACTGAATTACCAAATTCGAGGAACACACATTCAGTTGGCACACTGAATAGTAAGAAAGTGTGATAGACATTTAAGGCATCCCTGCTTATGTTTCTGTTTACGGCCTCATAACCACATTACAACTGTGAAGGTGCACTGTTGATAGTGTGTGCCGGCACAGATTTTGAAACTCTTTCACAACCTATAATAAGTCACCATGAACACCTATTTCAGTAATGAGCATGACAAGAAGTAGAAAAGGAAGGCAATCATCTGAATATAACAAAGAATAATGATATTATCTGTTAGAATGTTATATTACAAAGAAGATGAAAATACCCTTGGACAATCTTCTTTTACAACACATTTACAATCATCTTTTACAACACGTAGTCTAAGCTCTCTTTCTACTTGACTTGAGTCCAAAACCTATCAAACGCAATGCAGCCGAGATTTAATAGAAAACTTCCTACAGCCTAGCTCCTGTATAAAGAAGGATCCTTGAATTCTTCCTTAAGGGGTCTCGAGCTGCCTCGTGTAAGTGCCTCTGCAAATATAAGCACGTATGCACCGCAGTCGACACTATCAGCCTTTTGTTATGCACATTGTCGAATTTTACGATATGCTAATTGAGGGATACGATATCCGACATAGTCGTTTAGCCACGTTCGCATAAAAGAAGCCTGCAATAATGTGAAGAATACATAGTTTTTAGAAGGAACTTGTGATAAAAAAGAATATCAATAATATCATATTTTACAAGTGATACCAACATATCTAACAGCGTCATCCGCAACGTTGAAACTCCACAAGAAGTTGTAGCAATCGAAATGCTGCTTTTTTCTTCAAGTCTAGAAAAAGTAGATACCAATGCCATCCCATATTCATCAGAATAAATAGATATCTACACTTTTCAAGATCGGCAAGACTGAATTCCCGTAGCCATATTTGAAGACTAGGTTGCAATGACTCTACGATTCTTTTCGTAACATCAGTGGTTATCCCTGAATGGTAGATGCTGAACCATAGCAGCCTGCACACAATTTATTTATTTTTATGGATGGCATGCTAAATTTGAATCAACAAAGTGAAAAAAATTCATGATGAGCAGTAAATACGGACCTGGATCTCGCAGCGCAAATATAAACATGGATTGTCAATTATCTCAGTATATGTTCGAGGAAGAAGCTCCAAAATATGAAAGTACACATTGATTACCTGTACATAATAAAACAACCTAGCAGTAAATACCAAATTATATACCTCCAGTAGAAGTGAGGTAGAAGCATACATCATTGCATAGTGACTTGTCATGTAGAAGCTGCACTAAGGCATAAGGGCTGCATGATGCTTTGGTACCATCTTCGTCCTTCCATATTATATTCCTACATAATTCAAATGTTTAAGCTAGTTTCTATGTGATAATTGTGAGGTAGTAAAAGTTAATATAATTAACTTACCCAAACTGATCTTCTTCAAGGAAGAAATTACTAGCTTCTTCATAGTACATAGGGAGTATACCTTCCCCCTTCCCATGATAGCAAAGTTTCGGTGCCACTCTCTCAAGATCTCCCATTTTAGTGGAAGGTACTAAATGCTAAGTTGAATAAATGGTGAAGACAACAATTTTTGTTAGGAAAGTTAACTTTATAGAATAGCAAATTGAATATGGATATATAAACACATAAGGACGAGACGATATTTCTATACCGCTCTCGGAGGGGATGTTTCCTCCCTTGCTGGAGCTGACTTCTGGAGCTCGTATGATGCAGTAGTAATTGGCTCGAATAAGTTGGTTGACCAAGCGGGCGAATCCTCGATTTGAATAGAAATTACTGTACTAACCTCACCTATTTTGCCAACTTTCACTTTTTTTAGCCCTTTTATAAGTCTTTGGAAGGTCTGATATGGCCTTAGCTTTTTCTATTGGCTTCCGCTTGCATGCTCCCAGCTTCACGCGCGTGCATATAAGGAGGAAACATATTTGCTCGGCGCCTCACGTTCCTTCTTTTTTTCAGCATCGGTGGACCAAATAACCTGATAGAAAAATGCATTTTATGACGATTTATACTACCATTCTAAAAGCATATACACTACGAACCAAATAATTACATACCTCCACCGAATCAGCACTATGCTACATATCATCTTTCTGAACAGCAGCTTTAAGAAAAGGTTCAGCAGCTATAGTATGCTTCTTCACATAATAATTTGCCATATTTAATTCATACATTACTACATACTTGAGCTGATAGTTCATTTAAAAATTTGTAGAAAATTATTTACCTCAACAGGAACTGTAGCATACTCCCTAGGTTTGTCATCCACTAGAAGGCCCTTATCTCGTAGGACCTTCTCCATTCTTGACATCCTCTTATTGATCAGTACTATGCGAGTATTGTCCTTCCCTTTGACATCCCCAATAGGATGAGGCTCTGTAAACTAAGGCCATGTTCTACCAAACACGTCTCAAGCACTGTGATACGTGTCTGAATGCCCCACAGTGGATGTCGATCACTATGGCTGGATGAAGGTACCTAAAACAATACAATAATAAATGTGGTGTATGCATTTAACTAACTGTAGGCATACTTAACTGTGTGCAGATATGAACTAAATGTGTGTGCTAGCAAGAATTCCATTAGTGCGGATATATGATATGTGCGTGCCAAGTGGATGTAAATGTGTCTTCGAAGCATTCTCTATTATGTCAAATGTGTGCATAGAAGTTTAAAATGTGTGCATTGGATTTATATTGCCTTCGAAGCATACTTAACTATGTGCAGATAAGAACTAAATGTGTGCCATAGGGAACAAGTGTGTTCAAAACATACTTTACTGTGTGCAGTCTATAACTAAATTTCTGCCAGACTTTAAGAAGTGCGTGCGAAGCATACTCTATTGTGTGAATTATGTGCATAGAACTCTGAATACGTGTATTGGATTTATAAAGTATCTTAGTGAACATACTTAACTATGTGTAGAAATGTTTCAGACTATAATAAATGTCTTCCAAGCATACTTTACTGTGTGCAGATAATAACTCAAAGTGTGCCAAGCTTTAAGAAGTGTGTTCCAAGCACAGCTTATTGTGTGAAAATAACTCTGAAGTGTGTGACAGGATAATACCTAAATGTGTGCCATGATTTAATAACTGTGTACAGACTAGATAGGAATGTGCCATATGGAGTTAACTATGTGTCGGCAAGGGAAAGGTGCATGCCAAATCAACAGTGGTGGTAAGTTTTTGAAATGCTATGTCACACTATGCGGATACCTAAGTTCTGACAGGCACAAATTGTTCCAGTTCTTCATCCGTTCGCATCTCTATCGGCCGAACTAATTGTGGCCTTCCTTGCGAGAGAAGGTGCAACTCCTCCTCTCTAGGTTGTAGCTTCTCGATAACCTAAAGTGAGTGAACACATAATTTTAGGAATAAGTTAAAATATTTGTAATGTAAGAAATCAATATTCAAACCTCAAATCGTTTAAATTCTTCATAACATCGGCAATCACGTCCACCCTGCGAGGGAATGGGGTGTTGTTCCAACGTAGGAGACGTAGATACATAAATGGTGGCCGATGGCTTCCAACAATGCTGTTCGCATGCTCAACAGCCCAAACCTGGCAAAAACTATTGCAAACATCAAATTACAAGTAAATATATATATCGTAACAATAAAATTTAAAAAAAACATTAAGATGCTTACTACCAGAGCGACCGTGCAGCTGTCCATGTATCTAGCAGATCCTTCGTCGATGATGTTTCTTGTCTTCACACTATCGGCTAGACTAGGTATCTGCTCGCGAAGAAAAGAGAAAACGGCAAGAACCCAAGTATATGAACCTAAGCAGTCAAAATTATCAACATATGAACATAATACCTTAGGAACATAGTAGTGTGCAGTTGGAAAGAGGATAGTCCCAAAGAGATATGAACCCATAATTTTGTGAAATCCTTCATATCTTGTCGTCTGCTCTTACCAACAAACTATTGTAATCTATTTTTAATCTATTTTTAATTGTATCTCTATTGCTTTTTTGTGGTCACCCTCAAAATACCGGGTGATGAGGTCAGACTTAAACCTCCCCTTCCTATGCAGTTCCACCTCATAATCCATGGCACTCAAACCAAGGATTAATGCCAAATCAATCCCTACAGAAGGCACTAGAACCCTACCAAACCAAAAACCCGCCTCAACATCATTCCAAAAGGAGAACAATGTGTCCACCATAGGCCTACTCTGTTTTATGTATGGTAGACCTAACATGTGCCCAAAAGGAGTTCCACTCACCCTATCCTTCTATTCACGAGATATACACGAGATTAGGCTGACCATAAAACTTACAAAATGGATGAAGTAACACCATCCATTCACCATACTATTGGGGCCAACAACAGATCTTTTGCCTGTAATCTGCTTTCGGGCCATCTAAGATATCTGCATCACAAATATAGTCAAAAAAAATTAATAATATCAACTCAAAATGAATCATCTTAAAAACTATAACAAAGAACACAATTAGTACGGAATAGTCATATTTTTTCATGCCAAATATCTCAAATATGTTACCACAACCTCTCTGTCCATTAATTCGGCAAATCCTAACCATTCCCACAATTTAAAAAGTAATGCCCTACAATATTGCATATCATGTTGGTGTTCAAAAAAATTATTGGAGAAAGTATGCGAGAACGGTTGACAAACCTGTTGAAGGAATGCAGAGACGCCTCAAGAAAGGTTGGAGAGAGCAATGTCCACCGAAGCTTCCGCTACAAACGAATAAGGCGAAGCAGGTTCGAAGGTCGACTCCGAGACCGGATGGAAAATATCTCCTTGCTTCGAAAAATCAGTCGGAAGGGTTCTTTTCGATGAGGAGAACGGCTTAACAAAAGAAAAGAGGAAGATCGAATACTTTTGGGTAGTGGTTTGCAGCTGTAGGGTTTGAAACCGGAGCGTAAAAATCAAGCGGAATCAGACGAGAAGAAGAGGATTTTTTTCCATTCGAAGAGAGGATTAGAATACGAACTTTGGGGATGAAACAAGGGCTCAAATCGGTGAAGTTTGAATAGGGCTTGTTCCAATGAACAGAGAAGCATACGACGAACGACGGAAGAGGGGAAGGGTCAGGGTTATTTTAATCTCGTTATGGCATTTCAAATGTCAATAGACTGCTTATTAAAAAAGCAGTCAACAAAGACTATTCGTTATAGCCGGGTCTAACTTTGGACCACTAAGCAACTTCCCCAATTATATATCCCCCAATCATTTCTAAATGCTAGGTTGTTATGAATCTAGAATATGTTTGGTAACCTCATGGGTTACCTCACTGACGCACGACAGATGTTGAAGCACGGCAGCATACACACATAAACAAAAGAGCAAAATGACTTACTTATGTCACGCATTGCTTAACATCGAACAACATTAAATGAATATGGCACACAGTTACAATATCTTGGTACAGAGTTAACTTTACATGATACATAGTTAAAATAACATACTACACTGTAAACTTAAGATAGCACATAGTTAAAATAACATGCTATACAGTAATATAATTAACAGAATGCATGCTTCACAGCAATTCACTACATGTACTCACAATGCAAGATAAAGCTAGATTCTGAACAGTCTCCCTATACTCTTGATGAAATAGCTCCATGACACTCTCGGTTAGACTAGGTATCTACTAGCAAAGAAAAGCGAAATCTGCATGCCCCAACTATACAATTCTAAGCAGTCTAAATCATCAACATATGAACATAATGCCTTAGGAACATAGTAGTGTATGGGTGGAAAGAGGATAGTCATAAAAAGATACAGAACCCAAAATTTTGTAAAATCCTCTACATATTGTCGCCCACTCTTTCTAACAAAATATTTTAATTTATTTTTTACTGTATCTTTTGTCAATCTTTTTGTGGTCATCCTCAAAAAATTAGGTGATGAGGTCAGACTTAACCCTTCCCTCCCTCTACAGTTCGACCTCATTGCTCGTGGCCTTTAAATCAAGGATGAGTACAAAGTGCAAAATCGGTCCCTACAAAAGGTACCTTATCAAACCAAAAACCCTCCTCCTCATCATTCCAGAAGGAGTATGTAGGACTGGCCAGATCTCCTTGATATATGGAAGAGCTAGCATATGTCTAAATGGAGTGTCGGTCACCCTTTCATTCTACTCCTCAGACATGGACTCGACAAGGATGATAGTGAGATGTATCAAGTGGCTGAAGGAGCACCTTCCATTGACCATATTCTTTAGCCCAATACAAGGTCTTTTGCCTCTCCTCAAAATTGAAGCATTCTTCGCTTTTTCAAATTTGATGTTGCTCCTTTTTAGCCATCTCCTCTTAGATCTTTGCATCATAAATGATATTCAAACAATACTTTTTAGTAATATCATTTTTAAATTAGATATACATATTTGAGTAATTCATCATACATTAATAAATGATCTTCATAACTCTAATAAAGAACAGAAATTGGACTAAATAACTATCAATGAAAGATTATAATAATTTTTACATGACAAATATATCCAATGTACTAGCTCAAGCTCTCTATCTTTTATTTTTTCAAATTCTGACCATTCTCACTATCAAAAAACTAATGACCTAGTATACTATATAACAATTTGGTGTTTATCTAAATTGAGGTTAATTTTGCTTTATTGATTAATCTACTCGAGAGAAGCTGCAGAGACGACTCACGTCGGAGGCAAAATGACAAATGCCCACGCACGCAGAAGAGAAAAATATGGAGGAGTGTGGAAGCTGGGAAGCTAGAAATTAGCATCTCGAAGCCTTAAAGATATGGTTTTCAAGAATTTTGGCTGGGCGGAGAAGTGGGGAAGGCGGGAAGGCTTAGAAAGAAAGTTTCTAACTAGCCGGAGGGAAGTGAGTCGAAATCAGAAAAATCGGATGACAAAGACCCAGCTCGAATGAGTGAGGAGGTGGAGTGAGAGGGAATCAAAAAATCATGAAGGAGGCTTCGATTGAATAGGAGTCGTCCGAAGTCTGTAGGGTTTGAGAATAACAGCTATGACCGACCGGTCGTAGGAAAGTCGTAGAAAAGTGAGTCAAAATTAGAAAGTCGGATGAAAGAGTCGGAGATTGGATGAGTGAGGAGACCAACTAAGAGAGAGTCGGAAAATCAAAAAGGAGGCAATTGGAAAATCGAGAAGAGCATTCGATAGAATACAGGTCGGAGACTAGAGAAAGACTATTTGGGTACGACAAAAAATGAAGAGCATTCTTGTCTGAAGGGATGGATCGTTAAATTTCAAATTACCTATGGACTAGTTGTTATAAAATCAGTCCACAAGGACCAAAAGTTAAGGCATAGTCCAAGGATGGACCAGCAATTAATTTCTCCCTAAAAAATAAAGAATAACAAATATATATCACATATAACATGAGGTTTAAATGTTCTGGTATCAGCCAAGCAATACCTTTCAATATATAATATTTCCAATACCACCCCATTCCAAATGATGCTTAAGATGTCATCAACGTTGGAACCATTGCCAATCTCATCATCAGATGCAGATAGTTGTGTTTCATTTCAATAAGCATGATGAGTGGGCACCTACATGTAACCAAAAAAAAATTATGCATAAATTACATTTCATGCTAGTAGAAAAAAGTAAAAGTTTTTAAGTAAAAACATAGAAGATATTCACAAAATTATAAGATACAAATGCCAACTTCATAACCATGATTGTATATTTACCTTTAAGGCCAACGTACGTAAGTTATGGGTATTGGCTGCTATTTGTGTTTTTCAGATAAATGGGAAGGAAAAAACAAAACAAAAGGAAGCATACTAGAAAATTAGCCTGAATTAGGTTCTAACACTACACAAAAAAAGAAAATTTCCGACTCTTATTTGCCGACGTCTATTCCAAGCGTTGGCAAAAAATTTTCCCCGTCAATATTTGCCAACGCTTTTTAAAAGCATCGGCTAATGACGACGCTTAAAAGCGTCGTCGAAGTTAATATGTAATTGACGACACTTTTTAGCGTTGTTAAATAACGACGCTTTTAAGCATCGTCGGAAGCCAAAAACCACCTGATTTTAGTCCCACATCGGCGGATCTGAAAAAGAAAAAAATGTTTATATAGCCAAACCCAACCACTCCGCACGGATGGAATGAAAGTACCGATCGGGGAGGTAGTTTGTATTTCTCTTTGTGCTCTAACAGCACCATGGAATGGAGGAGAAGATGCAGACCGCAAATGGTAATTTTCTTGGTAAATGGTAATTAGCGACGCTTTAAAGCGTTGGTAAAGAGCGACGCTTTAAAGCGGCGGAAAAGAGCGACGCTTTAAAGCGTCGCTAAATTGGAATTAGCGACCCTTTTGAAAGCGTCGGAAAATATTTTTTCCACCATAGCATAGGCGACGCTTTACCGACGCTTTGGAAAGCGTCGGGATGGTTTCTACCGACGCTTAAAAGCGTCGCTAATAGCTACAAAAAGCGTCGCTAATATCCAAGCTTCTTGTAGTGTATAAGAGCTCAGCTGCACATACCAACTGCTATCATTTGTGCTAAGTCCCATAATAATAGTTTTCTTAGTCCTTATGTCAACGTTAAGTCCAGCAACAATACCAACATTTATGTTAAGCCCCATCCTAACCACTAAAAGTGCGAAACTTGGATGATACTGGAGACCAAGTCTTAACTTCATTACGGGGTAAGCAACAAGGATATATCTTGCTATACTACAAGTCTTTAAGTTCAGCTTGATTTTCTAACTAAATGACGTTCTTTATTAAGGTGCATGCCATCAAAAACCTACATGATTTGAAAAACAAAAATAAATAAAACTGGTATGTGCTCACCAAATAAAGTTGATTTTTTCCCCTTACCCCTGTTTAGCCGTACAAACTCAACTTGTCATGCGAACGGCTGGGACACAAGCCATCAAATCCAATCCAGCAGTCTCAAGCTCCTCTCTTCTCTCCCCTTTCTCATTGCATGCGCCATTGTTGCTAGATGCAACTACAGAGTTACAAGATAAAGCTCTCTCCACAGTCCAAGATGATGGATAAATTCTATTGAATTAGATACATACACACCAACATCATAATAGGATCCTGCTATGGCCGAATGCCCTTCTAAAATATTTTTCAGTGCAAGTATCCAGAAATTATAGGCACGTGTATGCAAGCTTGCAAAACCTTAGCTAGGGTCCGTATAAACAACTTTGAAACAGTTTCCACCGGGCAATAACTCAGGCATTAAATAAAGAAAAAGCTTAATAGATTCTAAAGGACTAAGATTGCCGGATTTTATTTTAATATGGTGTAGATTAGCACACTGCTAAAGAAACATGCATTTGCAATCATCATACACCTAAACAATGCAAAAAGATTAAGAATGCCGAATTGAAAGGCATGAATCCGATGAAAACTTGAATACACAAAGCCACAAAGCAAAGCAGCGGAAGAATAAATTGATAATCTGCTTTATTTTCTAGGCTTTTACCATTTTGCTTCCGTTTCTCCGTTCCACTTCTCCATCCCTTCCTGCTTGCTCGAACAAAGAGAACTCTTCACAGCGTGACAACAAACATGAACAAGGAATAGCGGCTCAAATATTGGAGAATCGGAGTTGTCTCTCATGCTTTACTTCCTTTGACTGCTTTGGAGACCGTCTTAGAAGAATGGTATCCAGTCAGCATCGGCCGAGGAGACTCTTCGATTGCCACAAACACTGCCCTTTTTGCGCTCGACCGAGAAAAAGCACTGATTTCAGAACACGATGAAACACAAGACGAACAGGTCTCAGATGATGAGATCTCCAATGCAAATGTTTAGGCCTTCTAGTCCTCATCTTGCCTACAACTTTTCTCAGAAATGGCCTCTCACCGGTCTCCTTGGTAAATAGAAATCTCAGTTGGAGTTAGAGAGAGGAGTGGGCTTCGGACCACGATTTCGGACTCGTAGAGGCCGACGATCGGAGTACCTTCAATGAGCAAAGTTAAGAGCTGCATGGGAAACTATAATGCATGCGGGGTGTGTTAGGTACTGAGAGTATTTACTTAGAAGGTAATTCGGCTACAGTAATTGTCTGAATCCAAAGTCGGCACGGCAACGACGGTCAGCACCCGCTGATTCGGGACATCTACAGGATTTTTGAAGAGTTTGGCTTTTCAGGCCATTCATGTCCTTCGAAAAGCAAATAGTAGTGCTAACTAGGTTGCTTCTTTTGTTGCGGATCACTCACAAGAATTTTTTTAGGAATGCCCCAAGGTTGTTCCTCCGCCCTCCATCATCTCCTCTTGTTCGATTGTACTAGGTGCACCCATGCCAGAGTGGTGTGAGTCACTAGTGTATCAAAAAGGGGTAATTAATTTCCCACCCTCCGGATGACTCCGCTATAACAAACCGTACCTATTGACCGAAAATGAAATTTTTGGTCCAACGGTTTTCGAAAATATAATTTCCGATCCCTAGGAGGAATATGCCCCGATCCATGCCAACGCCAGTCTTTTGAAGGCGGGAAATTGAGACGTTTGGAGTTTCCGTAATCCCTGGCCAATGGAGGAGGAGTTTCGGTTTGAAGGCGGGAGGATGGAAGTCGTTTGGAGTTTCCGTAATCCCTGGCCAACGGAAGAAGAGTTTCGGTTCGAAGGCGGGAGGAAGGAAGTTGTTTGGAGCTTCCGTAATCCCTGGCCAATGGAAGAGGAGTTTCGGTTTGAAGGCGGGAGGAAGAAAGTCGTTTGGAGTTTCCGTATCCCTGTTCGTGTGGCCAACGTAAGCCAGAAGAGGAGTTTCGGTTTGAAGACGGGAGGAAGTAAGTCGTTTGGAGTTTTCGTATCCCTGTTCGCGTGGCCAACAGAAGCCAGAAGAGAAGTTTCGGTTTGAAGGCGGGAGGAAGTAACTCGTTTGGAGTTTCCGTAATCCAAAATCTTGTGGCCAACGAAAGCCATATTCTATTTGAGCTGGAGAAGGTGATCGTTGGAATTGCAGAGAAAACTTTGGAGCTCCACAAGCATAGTCCTCTGTTCTTTGAGGTTCCAACGGACTGTATGCTTATCGGGGGGCCAATGGAAGGCTTTTTGGTTTGAAGGCGGGAGAAGCTTACCGTTGGAAGTCCAGAGAAGAGTTTTGAAGGCGGGAGAAGAGTCTGTAGGGCCTGTTTGCCACACCTATTTGCCGTTGGAACTCCATTTTTCTGTTTGAACTCCATCCAGCAAACAGATTATATGCAGATTACCCATCTATTTGAACTGGAGTCTTGTCTTCTTTGATAAGCAGATTACCCATCTGTTTTCCATCTTGTTTCGTTTTGCTGAGGTGTTTTTTGGGAGTTCATGAAAGCTCTGTTGTGCTCCACTCTCCCTCTGACTTTGTTTTAACAGAGATATTTTGCTGAGGTGCCTCTGATTCTTCTCTCGTCGTCTGACTTTGTTATAACAGAGCTGAGCTCCAAGAATTGTCTCCAAATCATTTGTGCTGATCCCTCCTATTTTCATTATCATGGCTTCAAAGAACAGTAATAGCCCGGTTTTCATGGTCATTTATTGTTACGGTAGCGAAGCTGTTATTATTTCCATCTGTGAGGACACAACTCTTGATCAAATTTTCAAGAAAATAGTGAAAAGGTGGAGACATTTATCTTCTACAATGATAGAAATTAAGTTTTATATTCCAAACAAATCTAGAATGCTTGTTACGCTCATGAGCGATAAGGATGTTCATAACATGCATCAAATACATATGAACTTAAATGCGGCAGTGATCGAGATGGTTGTTACTCATTCTCCAAGCTTGATCGAAGCTGCTGATGTGGTAATCAATACCAGGTATTCCATATTTGAAATTTTATTTTGTTCATTTGAAGCTAAAAGAACATTAATAAGTGTGCTGAAATTATGTTTATCGTTTTGTATGGACAGTGGCTCATCCCATGGTGCTGAAATTAGTTGGAGATCCAAAAATATTTCAAAGAGTAGCTCAAGTAATTTTGTCCAAGTTGTTGAAGAAACAAGAGCTGCAATTGAAGAGGAAGGAAGTCTAAGAACTTTGTTGGAATTTTGGAAAAGCTGTATTGAAGGCGTTGGTCAGGAGTTCAGGAATGTCGAAACTCTTCGTGATACCATTCGCAACTTTTGTATCGCAAATTACAGAGATTTTGTGTTCATGAAGAACGATCGTGAGCGAGTTACTGTGGAATGTGTATATGAAGAATGTGAATGGCGTATCCATGCTTCTCGACTTGGTAATAGTGAAAAGTTTGCAATTAAAAAAATGAACGGTAACCATACATGTGGAGGAAGGATGCAAGTCCGGTCGCATCCGAAGGCTTCGAAACGTTGGATTTCGAACATTGTTAAAGATAAACTTCAAGATATGCCATTTATAAGCCGACTGACATTGTAAAAGATATTCATCGGGAATATGGTGTTCAATTGCTGTATCATCAAGCTTGGTATGGTAAGGAGCTGGTTATGAAGGAGATTTATGGTGATAGATCACTATCTTATGACCGAATTCGGTGGTATTGCGATGCCATTGTTCAAACCAACTCCGGCAGCATTATAGAGTACGAAACAATTGAAGGTCGATTCAGACGTCTGTTCATTTGTTTTCATGCTTCACTATTGGGTTTCATAAAAGGATGTCGACCTCTAATTTTTATGGATGGGATATTTATAAAACATAAAGATGGAGGTGTATTGCTTGGCGCCACTGCCAAAGATGGCAATGATGATATATTTCCTATAGCTTATGGTGTGGTAGATACAGAAACTGATGAAAACTGAAAATGGTTTTGCCGAATTTTCAAAGAAGCTATTCATAGTTGCAGTGCTTATCATGGTCAAAAGTTTACATTTATGACAGATAGACATCAGGGAATTATTAAATCGGTGTGGAAGTACTTTCCTGGTTGCTGCCACTCATATTGTATTCGTCATGTGAAAGAAAACTTCAAGAATTAGGTTCGCATCATAATATTGTAAATAATTTTAAGTAGAAAGTATCTAAGTAATATACCATCCGGTATGTCTGATATTTAATTGTGATCACAGATGCTTGTCCATTATCGTGCAGCTGATAGAATGAGGCTGCTTGATTTACTAAATACTGTTACGTATACTCCAAGGCTTAATATTTTTTAAAAGCTAATTGGGAAGCTTACATCAAAAGCCCCTAGTGCTTCCACCTTTCTCCTACATGCCAACCCCGAGCATTGGGCAAATGCAATTTTTCCAGATCCACGTTGGGGCACTATGACATCTAACGTGTCTGAGTGTTTTAATAGTTGGATCTTGGAGGCTCGTTATCTGCCCGTCCCTCAAATGGTTGACCATATCATACTTCAAATTATGCAGATGATGCATGAACAGTGTAATCAAGGATATAGTATTCAAACCCACCTATGTCCAGATGCTGAGAAAGTGTTACATAAAAATATAGAAGACTATCGGAGATTATCCGTGTTTACGTCCAACATAATGATATATGACGTAAAGGATACAAACTACTCATGTAAAGTTGACCTCTAGAATTGCAAGTGCTCTTGTGGCGAGTGGCGAATCTTCGGCATGCCATGTAAGCATGCTTGTGCTTGCATCAAGAAGGTCGGCAGATCATTATACCAATTCACTAACATTTGGTTCCAAGCTGAATTGTATAGAGCAACATATGCCGAAGCAATTAGTCCAATTTCTGATATTGAGGAGCCGCATAGTGCATCTGAAGAGATTCACATTCTACCCCCTATGACAAAGACATATCCTGGCAGGCCTAAAAAGAAGAGAAGACCTTCTCAAGTTGAATTAGTACGTGATATGAGATGTGGACAATTCGGGAAGCTTGGGCACAACAGAAGGACATGTAATGAGGTCATAATGTAAACAATATGGTGCTCTAGTTTACATTGAAGGTATGGAACACCTTTGGCACACCCTTGGCACACCTTTGGCACACCATGGCATACAGTTTCAATCCCATGGCACGCCATGGCACACCATGTATTCTTATTATGCATGGTATTATACACCATGTTTTTCTAATTGAAATCTGAAGAAGAAAAAAAAAACATCGCTTTTAGCTCTATGCACACAGTTACCTGTTACCTGCACTCCGATATGGTTTCTGTGCACACAGTTACCTGTTACCTGCACTAAGATATGGTTTCTGTGCACACTTAAAACTTAAGCAATCTGATTTTTTTTCTTTACTTATCTGGTCCTTTCAGATTCGAGATGGTCTGAAAGTGGTGCCATTGCAATGCCCCAACTTTATCGATGGTGCAGTCGAGTATGTATTCCTAACCTTTCATGTTTATGTTTCTTTTTCTTTGCTTCTCTACAATGTATTTATGCTGCAAGTTCACATTACTTATATTTGGTAAATTTTTCCATTATCGTCGCAGATGGGGAAGGATGTAGTGACGTTGTAGTAAAGGAAGACCTTTTGAAGTAAAGGAAGTTGATTGTTGATGTTGTCAACTAATTGAATTTTTGGATTATTTCAGAATTTATCAATGTGGAATACTATTTAAGTTTCTTTTTCAACTTAATTTGTTGATGTTAGCTGATGCTATGCCTTTTTCAAACTGTGTGCCTTTTTGGATGGCTGATTTATGTGGAAAGACCTTCTTTTGACTGGAATTGTTCAGTTAAAGCTTTTTAGGGCTAACTACAATATTTGATCTATAAACATGGTGTGCCATGGCACAGCATGGCACAAAGTTTCAGATCTCCTGGCACACCAGTGTTGCTTGGTTAATTAAGCTTGAAACATACTTAACAAACCATGGCACATAGTAAATTAACCCCCAAACATAGTTTTCTGCTCTGTCCACATAGTTTATCGTTTATTGCACACAGATATGATTTCTGTGCACACAGTTTATCATTTATTGCACACAATTTATTGCAAACAGATATGATTTCTGTGCACACAGTATACCCACCCCGTATGTCTTTATGTGAAGGTTTGTCAAAGCTGCTTGGTCAAATAAAAAGGTGTGTGATAATTTAGGATTTGATATATATAATGCCATCATTCGACAAACTTTCACAATCATGTTGTTTTGTACCAGCTTGAACAACTAGCTTTCTACCTCATTGAATTATGTATGGTGGAATATGAAGCTCTGAAGAGTATGCTGCAAATAACCCCATTCTGGATAGCATTTCTGAGGGAGCATGGACAATATGAAGAGTTACAACTCTGGCTTCATTTTTTATCTACTTTGTCAGTATTATTCTTTAGTGTGATACTCCACATCATCTGGTTATTTCAGTCAAATGGACTTGAATGAAGGCACACCTTTTGTATACCCTTGGAACTCCTTCCGCAAACCTTTGGCACACCATGGCATACAATTTCAATCCCATGGCACGCCATGGCACACCATGTATTCTTATTATACATGGTATTATACACCATGTTTTTCTAATTGAAATCTGAAAAAGAAAAAAAAAACACCGCTTTCTGCTTTGTGCACACAATTACCTATTCCCTACACCAGATATGGTTTCTGTGCACATAGTTATCTGTTCCCTGCACTCAGATATGGTTTCTATGCACACTTAAAACTTAAGCAACCTGATTTTTTTTTCTTTACTTATCTGGTACTTTCAGATTCGAGATGGTCTGAAAGTGGTGCAATTGCAATGCCCCAAATGTTTATCGATGATGCAGTCGAGTATGTATTCCTAACCTTTCAAGTTTATGTTTCTTTTTCTTTGCCTTTCTAAAATGTATTTATGCTGCAAGTTCACATTACTTATATTTGGTAAACTTTTCCATTGTCGTCGCAAATGGGGAAGGATGTGGTGACGTTGTAGTAAAGAAAGTTAAGGCTGAAGTAAAGGATGTTGATTGTTGATGTTGTCAACTAATTGAATTTTGATCTATATACATGGTATGCCATGGCACACCCTTGGCACACAGGGACTATGCAAGTATGATCCTTGGATTTCAGAGAACTGATGCCAAAAATGCAAGAAAAATTACCTACGAGAAATTTCTGAGATTGGATCACAACAGCGTTGCTGCAATTGAAGCCATGGATAAGCTTCCTTTATAATTTGAGTTGTAATATGTAAATTTTTGGCATCAAAATTTCAAAGATTCTCTCCATTGCAAACGACATTATATATGATAGTTCGGTTTGGCAATAGCAAGTCCTTAGATTTATCAAAGGTGGCAAGCATTGTGATGTTTGATGAGGTAGCCAGGAGTACACACTTAATATAGGTTGTTCTTGTAAGCATAGAGCATGACACATACTCGATTAAGCTGGAAACACACTTAATTAATCTTGGCACACACTAAAGTTACCCCCAAACACAGTTTTCTGCTCGGTGCACACAGTTTATCGTTTACTGCACACAGATATAAGTCATGTGCACACATTTAAATAAGCTTTCTGATTTACGTAGAAATAATGAAATCAGTTACAACGACGTCGTACACACTTAATATAGGATATTCTTGTAAGCCTAGAGCATGGCACATACTCGATTAAACTGGAAACACACTTAATTAACCTTGACACATACTAAAGTTATCCCCAAACACAGTTTTCTGCTCGATGCGCATAGTTTATCATTTACTACACACAGATATAGTCATGTGCACATATTTAAGTAAGCATTCTGATTTATGTAGAAATAATGGAATCAGTTACAACGACGTCGTACACACTTAATATAGGCTGTTCTTGTAAGCCTAGAGCATGGTACATACTCGATTAAGCTGGAAACACACTTAATTAATCTTGGCACACACTAAAGTTACCCCCAAACACAGTTTTCTGCTCGGTGCACACAATTTATCGATTACTGCACACAGATATGAGTCATGTGCACACAGTTAAATTAAGCATTTTGATTTATGTAGAAATAATGGAATCAATTAATATGACTTCATAGCATATAGGCTGCTCTTGTCAAGCACGTTTCCGCAAGTACTTAACCTTGCATGGTGTGGTGAGTGTGGAATAACCTTACGGCACAATTGCTCATGCCATGGCACACCATGGCACACAGTTTCAGATCCCATGACACACACTAAATTAACCCTTAATATAGGCTATTCTTGTAAGGCTAGAGCATGACTCATACTCGATTATGCTTGAAACACACTTAATTAACCTTGACACACACTAAATTAACCCCCAAACACAGTTTTCTTCTTTTTGCACACAGTTTATCGATTACTGCAGACAGATATGAGTCATGTGCACACAGTTAAGTTAAGCATTTTGATTTATGTAGAAATAATGGAATCAGTTACAACGACGTCGTACACACTTAATATAGGTTGTTCTTGTAAACCTAGAGCATGGCACATACTCGATTAAGCTGGAAACACACTTAATTAATCTTGGCATATACTAAAGTTACCCCCAAACACAGTTTTCTGCTCGGTGCACATAGTTTATCGTTTACTACACACAGATATGAGTCATGTGCACACATTTAAGTAAGCATTCTGATTTATGTAGAAATAATGGAATCAGTTACAACGACGTCGTACACACTTAATATAGGTTGTTCTTGTAAGCCTAGAGCATAGCACATACTCGATTAAGCTGGAAACACACTTAATTAACCTTAGACATAACTGAATTCCCAAAATGGCACTCATTTAACCTGAAACTCTGATACGCTTTTAAGCACTGGAACTATTTTGGCACAAGATTTAAGCCTATGTTTCTGTTTGTGTCCTTCTTTCATTATTAAAACTGTGCCGGCACTTCAACTTTCATTACAACTGATTGATTTTGTTCAATCAGCACTTCAACTTTTAAATAAGTTTCAAAACTTCCTTAATGAGAAACTAATTTTTGAGTCCTCAGATTGTGATCAAGCAAAACATGGATGATTGTCAGTTTATCGTTTACCTGGAAAGAGAAGGGCCCAAAACATCTCACTGTCATGGCCTTTGGAACACAAACAAAGATGTTCTCCATTTTGCACACAGTTACAATATATACGACAGTTTCAATACTCTAATTTTTTACCTGTAGTTCCCATGGCACACAATCATATGATAGCAGCACGGCATGGCACAGTTAACATATGTAACTAGACATTTTATAAATCATTACAACTAATTTAGAGCACGATATAAAAGACAATAATGCCAATCATCTCAATAATACATATGTATTCATCATAACTGTCTCATTGTTATATTACACAAAAAATGAAAATGTAGGAATAGGTTGTCTGCTCTAATCTCTCTTTCTACATATCTTCTCATACCATTTTCAAAAACTATCATTTGTACTGCAATGGTCATTCAACAAAATATTGCCTGCAACCCAGCTTATGTATAAAGAGGGATCCTTGAACTGTTCCAGCAATGGTCTCGAAGTACCCCGTGTCAGTACCTCCGCATACATGAGCACGTATACCCCGCAGTCGAGACTATCCGGCATTTGCTGTGGACACTCGAATTTCATGAATGACAGTTTTCGAGATATGGTATCCTACGCGGTCGCTTAGCCAAAATCGCAGAAATGATGCCTACATGGATGTGCAGAATATATTATTTTTAATGTACCTGTGAGTACAAAAAAAAATATAACAAATCTTTCAACTGACACTCACAAATTTAATAGTATCGTTTGCATCATTGAAGCTCCACATGGAATTGTAGCATTAAAAACACTGCTGCTTCAAGTCCAAAACAAGTAAATACCAATACCATCCCGTATTCATTGGAATGAATAGATATCTACAGTTTTGGAGATCGCAAAGTTCTATGTCCCCTAACCATTTTATAATACTAGGCTGCAAGAACTGTAAAATACTTTTGGTAACATCAGCAGTTACCTCACCAATGCACAATAGATATTGATTCATGGCAGCCTACAAAATTTATTATGTCAGGACACATATTATTTGTAGGAGAGTCTTAAAAAATTTTGGGTGATTCAGAACCTGTATTTCACATCATAAGAATATAGATGGGTTATCAATGGACTCAGTGTTTTCTCGATGCCAAAGCTCCAAGACATGAAAGTAAACATTGATGACCTGCATTTATTAAAAGAACTTCATCAAATAGAACCGTCGATATAAAATTAAGTGAGGTATATGTCTTCAATTAACCTACATCACTGCGTAGTGGCCATCATGTAGGAGCTGCTCTATAGCATCACTGTTGCATGATGGTTTCAAAGTATCTGCATCCTTCCAAATGGTGTGCCTACAAAATTCATTCCAATGTTTAAGCTACTTACATTGTGATAAATGTGAAATTGCTAACTTAATTTAGGTAACTTACTCCATGTGATTTTCTTGAAGGAAGAAATCAATAGCTTCTTCATGGTACATAGGGAG
>JAOXJJ010000819.1:8813618-8833411 GCA_025769935.1 Phoenix roebelenii
GGTAAGAGTAAAATTGAATTTAAACTTTGTTCGTCGGTTCTAACAACGATCTGTTTAGCATATTTTTAGGTAAACAGAAAACGGACGAACATTTAACCTTTTATACAAAATTAGCTTCTGAATTTCATAAAGATTTTCAAGAAAGCTTTCAATGTTATAATTTGATATATATATCTTCTACATTGTAGCTCATCTTAAATCACTAAGATTAAAAATACATTTCAATAACATTAGAGCACATTCAAAATCTTTATAATTAACATTAAATTTTGGTACAGATTGGAGCAATTTAATATGTATTAGGACATTATATACCAATGTTAGACAAGATGAAAGATAAATCAGAATCAGTTCATTCTGCCTAATTTGTAAATTCATATTACTCTTTTCTTTATTTTTTGAAGATATTCATTAAAATAGAAATATCCTTCTCTTCTCCTTTTTGTAAATATATTCAACTTTCAGATTTCAAAATGGTTGTGAATGACAAATCTGAAATTTCTTTCAACAATACTTAGAAAGATTCTTATGTAGTATTTCAAATATTCAAGCATTAATAAAAAAAATTTGATCCTAAAAGTATACGATGAATTCAGAAAATAAATATCATTAAAGAGTATGTAATGCAAGTAAAAATAATTTTCATTAAGCTTTGAAACACAAGTTATTTTGAAAGCAAAAGTGAAGCAAAAACTTGTGTGCAAAGTTAAAACACATTTCAAATTATGAATGTCATAAAAGAAAAATAAAATTGCCATTGGTGAGAATATGTTTCAATCAAATTGTCCAAACATGGAGCATTAAAAATTATATTTAAAGAAGGATCTTCGTTATTTAAATATTAAAAATACATAATTCGAAACATCATGTTACATACAAAACATAATATGCATTACGCCATAATATTATATATTAAAGTATTAAGAACAAGCATGTCAAGGATCAAAATCAATTATTCTTAAATAAACTCTCACTATTTAAATATAATTCTGCACTAATTATATCCTTAAGATGTATTTTCATGTGATTGAAACTTCATTTGGTTTTTCACAAGCTTCTTATATACTCTCATTTATCTTATCATTCACTCCCTCATTTTTTATGAATTTCTTCCTTTAAGCAGTCAATGAATATTTGATTTTCTATACAAGGATCATCTACTTCTAAATCTCTTCTAAGTGACCAAAATCTCTCTTATTAGGTAATTAAATCATACGCATTTAAGCACAATTTATGAAGATTTAATTATTATGATGTGAATATATAATTTCACTAAATTTATCTTCACTTAAGGAATCATCTTAGTACCAATTGCATATGTAATTTTAGTGTTAATTGATCCAATTATGATCCTTCCAATTTGAGTGTGATCGTTTATAAATTAATGCCTTATTTTCATGTGATTAAATATAGAAAGCAGAATTGGACTCTTCATTAAATTTTTGTCATTAGAATTATTATATCTTATGAAAATCTTGTTTGATATCAAGGCTCTTAGGTATTTTATTAATTCATAATCTTGGATTTTATTTTTTTAATAGATTTTTATGAGTCTTTTGATATCAATTAAATGTGATTCATTAGAATTAGTTTGATATTTTTGCATATAAGCACAAAATAAGCATACAATTTAGCCTACAAGCTGTATGACACAATAATACAGCTTCAAACAATAGAATTACTTTGCTCATCATTTTCAAACTCTACAAGATGGAGTTATAGTCATACCTTTCTTCATGCCAAACTTCTATAAGAATATTTTTGCAAACTTACTTTAGCCAATGAAGATCTTCCTTTCTTGTTTGTCTTAATTTGGAGTTCGAGAGAAAAGGTTAGTTCATCCATTTTACTCATTTCGAACTCACCCTGCATGAGCTTAGTAAAAACTTCATATAAAGCTTCATTAGTAGCACCACAGATAATGTCATCAATATATACTTGAGTAATTACGATGTCAGAATTTTTTTTTTGATACATAATTTTATCAATATAATAGAAAAATTACTTAAACTTTCATATCATACTCTTGGTGCTTGTTCTAAATCAAATAGTAATTTATCATGTTTGTAATGAATGTTTTTCATATATAGATGGTTAATTTTTTACATAAAACTTCTTCAATGATGTAACTACACAAAAGTTCATTCTACATATTCATTTAATAAAATACAAGGCTCATAAAGCGATCAAATAAAAATGGTGATCTTTGGCTTCTAATCATACAAAGATTTCATTAAGATCTATTTAATTTGTTTGATCGAATCTTCTAGTAATCACTAATTCTTCTTCATTAAGTACATTTCTAAAAAAAATTCAATTTTGTTCCAATTATAAACAAGTTTTTAGATTTTTCAACAAGATTTCAAAATTTTATGCCTTTCAAAATGATTTAGTTTAGCTTAACCAATTATCATCTTGTTCATTCTTCTTAATGTCTTTAAGATTCAGATTGTTACATAAAAACAAAATGATTAACTTATACTTGTCATAAAATCTGATTTTAGTGTCTTGAGAATGATCATTAAATGATTATAGCTTTGGAATGATAAATTGCTTACATTCAATATGTTCACCTTGCTGAAATTGATCTTATCCTTGATCATTTTCTGATGTAGAGAAATTTTTTAGGGTTAAGGCCCTAATTTCTTTATCAAGCTCACCTGTATCAACAATAACATCTATGTCCTTCTTTGATGAAGGATTATTAGTCTCATTAAGAATAATATGAATTAATTCTTCTATAATTAGAGTTCTATTTATTTGAACACTCAATATGCTTTGCTTAATGAGTAATATCCAAAGACAAATATTCTTATCAGATTTAACATATTTTTCATTGTTGAGAACATAACATGTATAACTGAAAAACATGAAAGTATGCAATATTTGATTTTCTATTTTCTTATAAGTTCATAAGGGGTTTTCTTCAAAGAAAAGTTCTAATAGAAACCTTATAATATGACAAGGTATGATGATAGCTATAATCAGAGTCAATTAGGAAAATTACTATCACATAGCATTGTCTATCACATTTCTTCAAATGTTCTATTTTTACTTTTTATGAAACCAATATGTAATGATGTTCTTGGTGTAGAAATAATTGTATTCAATATCATTTTCTGTGCAAAACTTATCAACAAATTAGTTTTCAAAGCTGTGTCATGATACTTTCTGATTTTCACAGTTTGCAAAACCTCTTTCATTTGAAACTCTTTTGTAAGATTTAGTAAATACAAAAAATACTTTAATTTAAGTGCCAAGAACAAAACCAATGTAAGCTGTGAGAAATCATCCATAATTAAGAAGCTTATCTCCTAGGTTCACAATCCTAGAGATCCAAATAAGTTCAAGTGGAGAATTTTCAAAGACTAAGAGGTGGAAACAAAATTTTCAGATTTAAAAAATATTCTAGTTTGTTTTCCTAGTTGACATGAATAGTAAACTTTGACCTTGCAGAAATTAATCTAAGTAAACCAACAATAAGATCTTTTAAGATTAAGTCCATACTAGCATGAGTTGATTTTATATATCAAAACTAGTTTCTTTAATCTTGGTATTCATAATGCATATATATTTTTTTAAAAAAAAATATACCAAGTACATATTTTTATTTCTATGATCAATAAAAGATAACGCCATGGATAAGAACTCTCAGTCAAGCATATAGAAAATTTATAAAATTATTCTAAGATAATTGATTAAGCATAATATAGGAAGATGGAGTGATTTGGATATATTTTTTTATACCAAAAATATCACTTATATCACAAAAATGATTAATACTTGTAAGTTATGTTTTAATCAACTAATAAAACAATTTCAATATGAGAGGATGCAAGGATTACTAATTTCATTATTTCTTCTATTTTAATCACTCTTCTTAATTATATTTTAAGTTCCATTCTTTAACACGTGTCTAGAGCACCCATTATCCAGATAACATCTTTTATTAGAACTTTGGGTAGCTAGACACACTTGCTAAAAAAATAATCAGATTTTCAACATAGGAACCCAAACTCTTTTGGGTCCATGCAGGTTAGCTATAATTATTCTTTTGGAACTCATATTCTCTTAGTAGCTATTTTGTTTATTAGTTTGCAGGTTCTAGGATTACAAAAAATATATTTCTACATACTCTTGTTAAATTTAACAAACATAGATTTAACATAAGTAGATGATGAATTTTCAATTTTTTTGTTTTTGTTCATTAGATTTATAAGAATCTATTTTAGGATAGACAGTGGAGGATTTAACACATATGTCATTAAGAAATTTTTGTGTGTACCAAGTTTGATATCCTAATCCAGCCTTTTCAAATTCAGCTCTTTGATTATTTATCATGAAGTTTAACTTTTCAGAGCTGGTAATAAATTTTTCAACTAAAGGCTTAAATTCGTTAACCTCTTTAGTTAACCTTTCATTGTCTTCTAAAAACAATTTATTATTTTTCTGAATTATTTCATGGCTTTAGCAAGAGAGATTTTTCTAATTTAGCTTTTTATTCTTTAAACTAAGCTTCTTATATTCTAAATATAGATTAGAAAAAGCATCATGAAGTTCATCAAATGTAAAATCAGATTGAGTTTCAGCATGTACTTCATCTTTGAATGAGAAATCACTTTGTGTTCCAGTATGTTGGCGGAGGCCTGAAGGGCGAGTCAGTCCTGCCGCCTGCCAGCATGGATGCCTAGTGTCTCTGGCGTGTGGGTCACACGTGGCGGAGGCCGACTGGATGTCGGTCGATTCGACTCGAGGTGCTTTGCGCTATAAGGGCCCCTGGATGGTTGAGATGTTAGAGTAGCGCCTTCACTAACAGCAATTGCTTTTGGTGTAATGGTAAACGCTCGGTCCTACAATTGGTATCAGAGCTATGAGGTCTCGAGTTCATGACCCAGGCATCTTGCTGGGGGGATTGTTGGCGGAGGCCTGAAGGGCCGAGTCAGTCGTGCCGCCTGCCAGCATGGATGCTTGGTATCTTTGGCGTGTGGGTCACACGTGGCGGAGGCCAGCTAGGTGTTGGTCGAGTCGACTCGAGGTGCTTTGCACTATAAGGGCCCATGGACGGTTGAGGTATTAGAGTAGCGCCTTCACTAACAACAATTGCTTTTGGTGTAATGGTAAGCGCTCGGTCCTACACAGTACACCTCATTTTCATGTGCCACAAAGCATAGATTTTCAATTTCAGTTTAAGACTCTTCTTCTTCAAAGCTAGTTTCAGATTCACTAAAAATGTTAGTGCATTCATATTTAACTTCAAGCATATTTCAGATTTTTTTAGCAGTTATGCAAAAAGATATGCTATTAAGTCTACTATCATTTAATGCACAATATAGAATATTTATGGCTTTTATATTTTGCTGAGCCATTTTCTTATCATGATTAGTGTTTGTGTGTGGCCTATTGACGATAATACTCCATAAATCATAGTCATGTGCTTGAATGAAAATGTGCATGCATGCTTTCCAATGTGTGTAGTTTATGCCATTAAATAGGGAAGGTATATCAATTAATTTTTCCTCTTCTAGAAAACTATCTATTTGAGTTGTCATGATCTTTGTCTCTTGATCACTTGATCAACAATCAATACTAGAGCACGAGGCTCTGATACCACTTGTTTCCCAAGGTGACAACCCAATAAGGGGGTGAATTAGATTTTCTAAAAATATATATTCCCAAATTAACTTTGAATTGATTGCAATGGAATGATAAGGTGTTATCTTACTTAAGCTCCAGACAATTACAAGTAAAGCAGTGGAAAATTAAGCTAGAGCAACTATACTATGCAAGTATAAAAGTAAAGCAAGATGCACAAGGAAAACACTACAAACACAAGCATGTATAGTGGTTTGGTGCATCCCAAGCACCTACATCGACTCTCCAAGCGTCCCCTTAGGAATTTACTATAATCCCACCGATTGCAGTCTGGTCGTTTTACAAGCTCACACCCAACATGTTGTTTTCACGAGATCGCAACGAACTCGGTTGGTTTTTACAGGCTCACCGACTAGAACCAATCCGATTATTTTTCTGGGCTCATAATCCAACCCAGTTGGTTTTTCGGGCTCACCAACCAAAACCTACACCGTTTATTTTTCGGGCTCACAAACAATCCAATTAGTTTTCCCCAAGACTTACCAACCAAAACCTTTACAATGTTTGTTTTCTGAACTTACAAGCAACCCAGTTGGTTTTTTCCAATGCTCACCAACCAAAACCTACACCTTTTGTTTTTCGGGCTCACAAACAACCCAGTTGGTTTTTTTTCAAGGCACGCCAACCAAAATCTTTATCCTTGTTGAATCCCCCTGATTCAACAATTTTTAATTTAGGTTTGGAAGAACCTTTACAAGAAATTAAAAGAATTAAAGCACACTAGAGTTAAGCTCAAGATATAAAACATAAATGAAAAGGAGCAAAACTCGGATTGGTGAAGTGGTTGATCTTTGAAGCTCTTCTCCAATTTGTTGAGGTCGAGAATGTGATCTTGAAGCTCTTGGTGTTTGGCCCTCTTTATGGATTTTGGCGTTATGCTCTCTTTTTGGATTCTTGAAAGATTTGATCTTGTGGAGCTCTTCCTTATCTTGTTTTTTAATGTTTTCATGAATTTATAGCCTTAAGAACATGTGGAAAGCTTCTCCTAGCCGTTAGAGATGAAATAGAGCCATTAGAGATGAAAAACTAACCATTGTAATCATTAAAAACTAGCCGTTATGCCTTCCAGCAGTGCTCGAGTCGACTCGCGCAGACCTTGAGTCGACTCGGCTGAAATAGGAGTCGGCTCTGAATAGAAGTCGGCTTGGCACTTTAGCTGGAGTCGGCTCGAGCACTGTAGCGCTGAAAACTGCTTTCTGTCCTGATTGAGAGAGAGTTGGCTCGAATGAAGTAGGAGTCGACTCGACACTGTAGCTGAAGTCAGCTCGTGAATAGTAGGAGTCGGCTCGAGCACTGTAGGGCTGAAAACTACTTTATGTCCTGACTGAGAGAGAGTAGGCTCGAATGAAGTAAGAGTTGACTCGGCACTGTAGCTAGAGTTGGCTTGTGAACAGTAGGAGTCGACTCAAGCACTGTAGCACTGAAAATAGCTTTCTGTGCCATAGCACTCCAAAGTGCCAGAGTCGACTCTAAGCTTCCAGGAGTCGACTCGAGAATTGTTCTTTTGAATTTTTCTTTATAATTGTCCCTCCAACTTGAATTCTTTGAACTTAAGCCTTGGGCCAATGAAGTGTGGCTTTCTTCCAACTTTTCTTGAGAACTTTTGAGGCCTTCTTGTATTCTTCCAACTTGCTATATTTCTTGCAAAACAAATTATCTTTCTTCTTGCAACATAAACATTAGTAATTATACTTCAAGATTTTGTGATCATCAAAATCAATCTTTGGATCAACAGTAGTAATTGTCGATGCTCGACAAAGAGAAGATAAAAGTCTTGATGAATGCAGAATTTTGGTAGATTTTAGAAATGAAAAGAGGAATACAAACATAATTATTTAATTAACTTGAGAGCATGAAGTTTGACATAGTATGCTTAGTTTTGGATTCATGATGTATATTGAATACACAGTATTTGATACATGTTATATATTGAATCATAGATATAGGTTTAAGCCTAGATACCTCAACTTGAAGTTTTAATGAAAAAGAATTTTAAGCAAAAATAACTTAATTTTCCCTTGTTTTTTCTACCTAAAATTTTCTGTGAGCAATAGAATAGTATGTCAACTTCATCATACAAAACCACATTAGGCATGCTAGAGATTCTCCAATAAGTTTTTGAATAAGATCTATGGTAATATTTCTAACAACATTTTTCTATTTGTTCGAAGTAAATCCTTTATTATATAATAGAGAATAGGTCCAAGACTCCATATATAACTATTCTCTTCATATGGGGCATGATCTCTTGATATGATCTCATTATAGATTTGAACTCTAGAACAGGTCCAGTAGGAGTTAGGTTAAAGACTCTGAAGGAATAATTCATTTATTAGCAAGGGTTAAAATAACAACCCTATCGTCTTCAGATGACCATATTATCCAAGTACTAATATCCATTGTTGTTATTGTTTCACAATCCATAATCTGGATCTTACGATCCAGATCAAAATGACCCTAAATGATCTAGATCCTATCCTTGGATTAGGATCAGTTTAGGATCATGCATTTCAAACTAAACTTGTTATATGTATGCTTTTTATTCTCTAACCATCATCTTTGTAGTTAATTCTTATTTATATATATTTTTACAATGATGTTACTCAAGGTTCAACATGCCGGTACCTGAGGCTATATTGGTTGGCCGACAATACGGTTCGGACGCCCCCGTGCCATTCCGTGTTGGGCTAGTATCGATGCAGTAGAGAGGGTGAGAGAGAGAGAATGGGAGAGAGAAAAAGAGAGACAGGGGAGGAGGGTAAGGGAAGAAGGGAGAGAGAGAAGCCAACTTTATGTTTGTGTTGCGAGATACATGTAGTGAAATGCTGTAAAGCATGCATTTCATTTTAAGCAATGCATGATACAACTAACTCATTTTGCTTTTTTCCTCTTGTATGTAGGCTGTTGTGCTTCAACGTCTATCGTGCATCAGTGAGGTGACCCTATGGTTACCAATTAGATTCTAGATACATCACAACTAAGCATTCAAAAATAGTTGGGGGATATCCAACTTGGTGATCTCGAGCGGTGTAGATATCTATTCATCTTGATGAATATGGGATAGCATTGGTATCTCCTAGTTTTGGATTTGAAGGAGCTGTGTTTTGAGTGCTACAACTCGATGTGGAGCTTTGAAGTATTAGAGGATACCGGTAAATATATGAGTATCACTTATAGTTACTTGTTGATTGCCCTCACCCTCTCTCTCTCTTGCTTGATGGAAAGCCCTCAACCTTTCTCGTCAGATGCATTTGATGACTCGGACCCAATTTAGTTAGGATAGCTTCTTCATTCTCAGGTTGCACTATGTTGCCCTCCATGAAGCATGGCAACTGTACTCATGAAGCTTGAATTAGATGTTATTGAGGATCATGTATAAAATTTAGAATTTTTTTGTACATATCTTTCTAAATATTAAAATTTACATGACTACCCTTCTAAAATTGATATTTGCATGTATACCCTTATAAAATACTTGTTTTATGTATATTTTATTTTTTCTTGCATATGTGCCTACACCATCTAACACTGTCCAGAAATTAGTGGTTTAAAATTAAAAATGGCTAAAATATTCTTAATGGGTAAATATGCAAAAAAAATATTTATAAGGGTATATATGTAAATAATACTTTATGAGGGTATTCATGTAATTTTACATTTTTAGAAGGGTTTACATGCAAAAAAATTAAATTTTATTTTTTTCTCTATTTCAACCTATTTTAATACTCGGATTTGTCTAGTACCTGGTCCTCAATATTTATTAAGAAAAAGATTGATTCGACAATTAAATAGCAAAAAGACTTATGGAAGTTCTTCCACTTATTATGGGATTATTCTACTTTATTTTTTTTTATAACAACCACTATATTTTATTTTATTGAAACATAGCTTATAATATTTATTGTTATAGATGCATATATAAAGGAATGTATTAGAATATAGAAAAGAATTAGAAACTTTTAAAGGCATATGATAGATTGCAATGATCGAGCTTCCTTGCTACTGCTATGCTCATTGGTAGAAGAACAATATCAATCATCCCCAAACAAAATCATAAAAGAACTTTGAACCCTTCAAATTTATTAACAATTTCCTTGACCATGTGGTAGAAAGTCATCCCTTACGTTGTATACCTTAAGCCACATTTCTTTGGAGCTTCAATTTTTTAGAAAAAAAAATGTAGTGTATGGAGTCCATCTTACCATAGTAATTTTAAATCAGCCACCTGTCTATATATGAGAAATTTTCCAACTCTAAAAGATAAACATTGCGGATCTCATACACTAAAAGATAAATGTTGTAAATATCTTGCAATACTTTTCTTTAAAATACTTCATAAAGCTAAAGGCGGGACCAAACCATCTTCAAGTAAAAAAAATATAATGAAGGGTTGTATATGGTTTTGATTTCGAACAGAGAAGTGAAAGAGAGGGTCGAGAGAGATCGAAAAATTTCTTAAAGAAGGTAGAGATATTAATTTTCAGTGAGACCGGTTAATCTATTACCCACCTTAGAAATAAAAAAGATACTTTCATAATTTTAATTAATTTTTAATTTAAATAAATACGATTTTGGCTAATCATGTTAACTGAATCGCTATGTCAAAGATATTCATACAAAAATAGTTTTTTGTGAGGGCATGCATGTAAATACTAATTTAGAGGGTGTTCATGCAAATTTTAATATTTAGAAGGATATTTATGCAAAAATCTAAGAATTTTTTTTGCATGTATATCCTTCTGAATATATGAAATTTTACGAATACCCTCCAAAATTACTATTTACATGTGCACCGTTATATATGTTTCTTTTTAAAGGTTAAGCCACTAAGGGTATTTTTATTATTTCAATTTTAAACCGCTAACATTTTAACGACGTTAGATGGCATGTATAAATACGCAGAAAAAAAAGAAGGGTATACATATAAAACAAGTTTTTGATGAGGATATATATACAAATATCAATTTTAGAAAGATATTAATATAAATTTCAATATTTAGGAGGGTATGTATGCAAAAAAAAATATCTAAAAATTAATATATATATATATATATATATATTCTTTTGGGGTTTCTTAAATTGTCACTTGCATGGCAAATGCAAAGACTAGTGAAATAAATAATCGAAGAGAGAAGGACCGTTATAAATGACAAAATCCAACTAGATCAAGTTAGATCCAAAATCCTCCCAAAACCATCCCCTGATAAGTGGCATCAAGTAGATTTTAAAATTGTTGATTTGAGAAAATACAGATCAGATCCTCAATGTTAAGACAACCTTAGTTACCACCTATCTAAATCTTTTAGATTCAGGAAATAATAGAAAACATGAAGGAAATGAGTAGTTGTTAACTAATTAGTGAATCTTATAAATTGTGTGGCTGTTACCACCTATCTTAACCTTATGCATTCATGGCCTGTTTAATAACATTTCCTGGGATTTCTTGCAAATTGTCTACCTAAAACACCTGGGCCATCGCAATGACCGTTAAACATGCTGGGCATCCCTTGCAAATGAGCAATGTAAGCGTAAGTAGAAAAGTTTCCAGCTGCAAGGCAACTTCACTCAAAAACATACCACGAGGCACCCCTTGCAAAAGAGCACCATACGACGAGTAATTATCGGGTTTCACGTTGCCCACCGATGCCACTTCGCTTGATTGTTTGTGCACAGGATTCTCCATGGCCCAGAACGATAAACTCGAGCATGCAGGAATGAAAGAATGAGGTACCAAAATTTTTTCCTCATATAAACTAATTACAGAACAAATTCCTTCACAGCAAAAACTGTCCCCTGTTAATTTACACTATCACGTTGCATGGAGAGTGGATAAAAAAATAAACTAGAATGCTGCATCATGTATATTCTGCCACCAAGCCATTTATTGAAAACATCACATACATATTTATAACCTGCCGATCAAGACTACTAGCAAGACTGCCAATATTTCGTAGCAAACACCATATCATCAGCATTACATTTTAATGATAGCTTACAAAGACTAGAAGTTGCTGGCCAAATAAGTATCTTTGCTGGGTATTCAATTATTTTCTTAGTACATTGTCCCATTAAAACTCAGCGGCAGCTATGACCTTGTCAAAGCTTTGATGACAACTTGGCTTTCATGCTCTGCTCCATATTATGCCTAGATATGGAAGCCAGCTGGCAATGTAACCTTGGCTTAATTTGGAAGAGAAACGCATGGACTTCATCAAAATGAGGATTAGTAGCACATTTTACATTGTCAATCCATTGTAGAATCTTCTCGTGAGGCCCCAATATTCTCAGGCGGTCTTTCTCATACAGAACCTGAAGCCAAGAGATAAAGTTGATGAGAGATTAGCACTGTTCAACTCTATACCACAAGCATTCAGTTATATCTGAAGATCAATAGTTGGGCTTAATATACTTAATTATATCCATACAGCACTCACTTAAAATTTCAATTAATTTTTCCCATATTTTTCTTCTCAAAACAAATAAGGGTTTACAACCAGAAGGTCCATCTAAGTCCATAAATTAATCATTATGCATAATAAAGTATGGACCAGAGTGAAAACTCATACTGCCAATTAATGGGTACAATGGGGATCAAAAATATTTAGCACTGACAAGCTATGAGCACACTATATGCAATATAAAGGTGAATACCCTTGCATCATCAATGAAAGACTAGAAATCATATACGATTTAGTCAGTGCTCATACCAATACAAAAGATATCACTTTATATTGGATGAAAGACTACAAATCATATACAACTTAGTGATAAGGCCTGAAGCGTCATATGAAATCTTATTAGAATTGGTTGCACAGAAAGGCATGCACCTACAGCTACTTAACTACAATTGCTGCGCTTGGACACCTTTTAAAGCCAACATACCCTCATTCCTCAGCCTACCATTGCTTAGGTAGCTCCAACAAATGCAATAGATTCTCCAACATCTCATAACTGGATCTAGTGATGATCCCTTTTCTATGTTCATTGCCATTTTGGTACATTATTGCCTTAGCAGATAGGACAGTGAACTCAATACATGACATTTGATCCTCATATCATACTGCATGCACCCTAATATCAACTAATTGCTTGATTGCAGCACACAAAGATCTTATTTACCCAGTATTTTAAAAGGTGCGAATACAATTAGCTTTTTAAATATTCAAGAATATATAAATACATTAAATACAATAAAAACAACAATGATAAAAATAAAAATAATAGCAATTTTTTTGATAAATAACAGGAATATTAATGACGACAACAACAACGAATAATTAGTGCTTACTGCTTAGTACTTCATTCCTAATAGCAATAGATATGGTATAATTAGAAATATATTAACATAATTAATATACGGCATCCAACCGATCCAAAATCCACATCTAATCCAACCAACAGCCATAACTTGCACATTTGCATGAGCCCGCATAATAATGGGACACATATGCCACTCCCTCAAATCTCAATTCTAAGCAGGCTGCATAGAGCCACCCAATGCTAGGAAGGTAACCTTTCGGCCAATATGCAGCCTGACCACATATATTAGGTGCTCATTGGAAATGCAGTGCAGTTAGGGGACAGCAAATACATAAGCAGATGTATATGTGGTTGCATGAAGAGCATTTTAAACCACAGCATTTACTTGTCTCACCACATCATTTCACCACTTACATTCATATTTAAGGAACTAGTTAGCTCCTGAGCATTATACATTCCTTACCAGCATAATTTTCATGAGTCAACCTACAACTTCAGGTCTTATTCACAAGATATTAGGTCTCGTCAAATACTTTGGTGGCTACAAATTTTGAGCATCTGTAAATTAGTCTTCTCCATGCTCCTTTGTCAATGTTATCTGCCCTTTGTGTCACCATTTTATCCTCCTCTCTTTTGTCGCGTCATCCACAAGGTTATGTATTTACAACTATCATTCAAACTTTTTCAGATAGAATGCATCACGTGTAGATCCTTTCCAACTTCATCAAATACAAAGTTGCAAAAGAACTTGTCAATCTTCATTGATCCAATGGACGGACCTTATGCAAACTAGTACCTTAATCTAATATCTAGGGTTTCATTGCCTTCTTTCAGTAGTTACTCATTATATGTGCTCTATTAATTGATATTCTAGTTCACTATCGCTATCTTATACATCTGACTTCTAATATTTGTTAACTCTATTAACGTTTGTATTAGATACTACTTAATATGGTCTGGAACTGGATTAAAACTATGGATTGTGGCTTTCCATTCTTGATAGCATGACACTATCTATCCTCTGAGCTTCATATCGTCATTTTTTCTTATGTTGTCAGCAATTTGACACTAACAAGCCAATGAAAAATGACATTGTTACAAGAGCACTGACCTCCTAAAGACTAATTGCATATTTCTTATTTTGTTTTCATGCTTCATTAGTTCGTCTTGTGAGGACCATGTGGGCATGTGTTTAGTCCAATATCAGCTATGCACTGGATAGATTTTGGGCGCTTATATAAAACCAAGAAATCCAAATAACACCTTTCGGCTACTTTTTTCGGGTCAAATCCTGGGTTACAACAAATAATATCAAAGCGAATCTGATCCATGGCCTATGTGGACTAGAGAATACTGCATTATGGGTTCATTTGGACTAACCACGGGCTAATCATAGTATTTGTTTGGATTTGAATGGAATTGGACCTTTAGCCTAGCAAAGAGGCCAAGACTTAAAAGGGGGGAGTATTTGAGGACTATGCAGGTGTGTGTTTAGACCCATATTGGTTATGTACTGAGTAGATCTTAGGTACTTATACATGATTAAGAAACCCAAATAACATCTTTCAGCTGACTTTTTTGGGTAAGATCCTAGGTTGTGATATGTCTAGAGCCATCTGTCACACACCTATCCTATCATTTATATTCCCTCTAATAAATACATTGCTAGATAACCTTATTTACTTGTAGTTCTTACAAGTATATTCATATCTTTTAGGCTACATTTTTTCACCCATCATTGCTTTTGCGATCATAAAAAGTTGTCATCACTATAAGATCCCTTGCTTTTAGTGATCCTACATTTGTTTAGTTGGATAAGCATAAGGGTCATCACTATAAGATCCCTTGGTGCTTTCAACTTAGTGGCATGCCACTTCCAAGAAGCCAAAGTTTTGTTTTGGGATTTCCTCTTTGAATTAAGCTAACCCTAAGCCATTATCTACTTTTTCCACTCTTCTAGATCCCTCTCATCACTCTTCTTCCGCCACCATCATTCAGCACTTTCTTTCCGATGTTCCTCCTTTGGCTCTAAGGGGTTCACGCCTTCTAAAGTTCTCACCCTTCTGAGCATATTCCCAACATTTATATTTACTCAGTGAACCAGAGTTAGATGCAAGTCATTATAGATGTTTGTCAAGGATCTTCCAACCATTGATGTATCTATCTCGCCACATGCCACACCTCACCTCAAAGATGGCCTGCTACTTTGTGCTGTTATCTCAAGTTAGTGTGCTATGCTTGAGATATTTTTCGCTTCCTTAGGGTTAACTCCTATTCCGAATAATTTTGATTCTTTCTTGCAATTATTCATGCATATTAAAAGCCACAAACCAACTAAAAGGCCTTCATGTATATTCAGCATATACTTGGCAACCATATGGCTTAGATGACTAAAGTGCTGCGCATATCCGGCACATTGTTTCCATTTCACAGATGGATAGTTGATATTATATACAAGTGGTTTAACAAAATCATAATCCCTTCTGATATTCTAGCAAAGCACCAAAAAATCCATCATGTTGCTTTAACTAATTCAAAAGCCAAAACTTTCACAAAATCACACACCCTATGGAGGAAAAGACCATTGTTTACTCTTTTTTCCATGTTGGCATTTCATTGATCAACTCTATATCATATCGCAAAGAAAGGCTCAGCAAGCTCTTAAAAGAGTCCACATATAGCCTGTCCTCTTTATATGCATGGTATTCTTTATTTGCAGCTCATATGCATTATTTGCAATTCCACTATGCTTTTCCAGCAAAATCCATTCCAACTGTTATCCATCAAACACATATCAAGAGTATGATGCCGCCATGATTGACCATTTAAAGCAGCATCACTTTTTTTTACGTTCTGAGTCACAAGGATGTGCTCTCTTTAAGACTATTAGCTGCGGTGAAAGCATATTTTTGAACTAATCAGGTATAACCTATGGGTGGTGGCTGGCACTGTTTTGATATACTAATCAAGCTTCATCAAGATATTTTCCCATTATCAGCCTACTTATGACCAAGTATAGACATCTATTGGGTTGTCTGAACTTGCCACTTCTCTCCATTTAATAATGTGTCCTCTCACGCAATCTCCGGTATCCCCAAACAATGATTATTCCCCATTTCTTCCATCTTTTGCCTCTTCGTAAGAGCTTATGGCTTGAGATGATGCCTATTGGGTTTGTGATCCTACAACCATAATTTTACCATTAATTTATTTGTCTTCCTAACAAATCCTCCTATCTTTGGAAAGAAAAAGAAGAATGGTATGCATCTCCCTGTTCAGTACTGAGACCAAGTTCTATGCATTGGCACAGAAAAAATTCATCTTCATTCTCAAAAACTGGGTGTCACACAACTAAACATTCTTATCAAAAAAAAAAAATCCAGAAAAAGCATGACAAGAATACTCATCCCTCATTGGACATAATTGTGTCACTACTATTACTCAATCTGTTAAGCTATTCTTGAACTCCCCCAAGAAGACTATAACATCATAGCTGCGGGGAAAAAACTGTTCTCACTGGCCTGAGTTTTAAGGAGGACACCAGAAATTCCAGAGTATATACTTTTGTATTATGTATGTACATACATTAATCTGTCATGTGTTGCATATTCACATGTTAGCTGAGAATTATAATTGTAGATTGTTCGGCTACTACCCATTATAGTAACATATTACATCACAGCAGCCCATTCTAATACTTGTTCCTGTTCTATGAGTTTAAGGTAGAAATTATCACATTAGAGAGTAGAAAATTTGTACCCAAACGAGAGAGAGAGAGAGAGAGAGAGAGAGAGTTCATCCACTACATAAACAAGATACAAAAACAGTCCTTGTAAGGAAAAGGATTAGATCGGGCTAACTCTGAGGAAATTGAAGGTGAAGTTCAAGTCTTGAAGAGAATCTCAATGGAGGTTATGATAAAGAAAAATGCTTGGGAGTTGGGAGAGAAGAAAAACAAGACAAGTTCTACAAATCAGGTTGACAAAAAATGGAGCTCATTAATTTAAATGAATCGAGAGAAAGGAATGAACCTAAAATAAAAAGGATAAAGATTGTCCATAGTGGTTATGCAGACTGGCAACTTTATCCAGTCCATACTCCATATGGTTTAATTATCACCATATTAGATGGCATAAAGAATGATATGCATTACATTAATAACATTATGCCAAGCCCCTCTTCTGTCTTTGATTGTTATAATGCCAACTTATCATCACATAACATGCACAACATTTAATTATCTTACACGATGCTTGCAGATATTAAGTGAATTAACATACCTCCAATTGCATAATCTCACAGACAAGGCTGAGATCTGCAATAGTTGGCTGAGAATTGCCCAATAAGAACTTTGCATTCCCTTTAAGCCATATAGACTCTATCTTTGAAAGAGATGATCTAAGAACTTTCTCAGCTTCATTGGCTGCTTGAGAGTTTAATGGAAGACCAAATACAGGTGCTATTACACTGTTTAAAGCATAGAATGCTGCACAATAAGACAAAGCATCAGTTCGATCCAAAGCTATGAGATCAATTCCCAGGTAAAGGTAGCAATCATAAGTATGCATGAACTAGAACATCAGACATTATGATGGCCCCATCCTAAATGATAATAAAATTCAATAGTATCACTAAATTATAAGCAAGAAGCTACATAACATATTATTCTTCTTTTGGCTTTAGTAGTTTGGTTCAACTGTTCAATTCTTAGGAACATGCTATAATATAATGTAGGAAAATGTCGATAGGTTTCTCTGTACATTTCTCTATTGCGCCTATCATTGATTGCCCCTTATGTGCCATATTTACATCTTTTTTTTCATTTCCTTATCTAAAGATTTTTTCTTATATAAAGACTCTGGTTTGAATGTATTGTCTAAGGACATCCAATCATAAGCTTTCTTTAAGTCACTAGAGATCAGATATAGACACTTTTTCTTTTCCAATATTTGATTTCTATCTGTTGCCTAAATACGAAGGTAACATCTATTATTGACCTTTTAAGCATAAGTTCAAATTGGTTCTCTAAGACTCTTGTAATTTTTCTTAGTTTTTGTTCAAATACCCTTTCCCATAACTTTCACAGAGTGACTCATAAATTTAGTTTTCCTATTAGAGAAACTATATAAATTACCTATATTTTTATAAAAAAATACCATTATACTTCTCCTTCAATCATCTAGCATTTTTTGTTTCTTCCAAAAACTCATTGAAAAATTTAGTAAGCCAAGATAGCACAATATCTCCCATGAATTTCCAAAATCTCATTAGGTATTTAATATGGCCCTAATGCCTTATCCTTTTACATCCTTTTGAAAACAGCTTCCACCTCAAGTCTTCCAATTCTACAAAGAGATCCTTGACAACTCCCTAATTGTCGATGTTCAATAATATTCTCTAGTACAATCCCATTTCTCTCCTTTAATATTTTATCTCCAAAATGGGTAACAATTTTTCCTTTTATATTCCACCATCTTTATCACCGGGTATTTATTAGTTCTGTTTCCTTTCTTTTTCACACTTAGTACATACATCTAAGACTATTAGCCTGTTGCGTGGTCAAGAAATCATAAAACTTATATGATTTACAATTAATAAATCGTAGATTATAACCATGATCAATAATTTGATGTCATCTTTATAAGTCTCTAACAATTTGCTTTCATTAACAAACTCTTATAACACTATTGCAGCTAGTCAACAACTTCAAATTAACTTTTCCTGGGATAAAATTTATTTAGGAATCACATCATATTATTCAGATAAACCCAACTTAATTATGGCATGCATGCCTACGACTCAGAACTTTCATACACTATTTGCTAGCTCATTATTCAAAAAACATTAAATATAATCATCTAATCAAGAACTTGTAGAAAAGAGGTCTTACTTATGAAAAACTAATAGATATGTTCACACTCTTTTGCTTCTTAATATAAAGAAATTTAGTAAAATTTTGTACATTTGAAAAATAGCTCTCATTTTTGTTATTATGCAATTCATTATTTAGCCATCAGTTTTAACACTAGTTAGTCTTTGAGTCTGATCTACCAAGTAACCTATGTTCTTAAGTTTTCGATTATAGTTTTACAGGAATTTGTGCCCCTTGATAATAAGTGCCTCCATCAAAACTACCACAAAAAGAAAAAAATAATTTTTTTTGATGTAAGTTGCTGTCATCAGAAATTTGCATCACCTGCACCACGGCGGAGGTTTAAATGATGCCAATCCAAGACAGAGTCAATTTTGGCTCTGTTGAACAAATCAGCGGGGTACCTTAAAAAAAAAATAAAGGAGAGAGAGGGAGGGTGAGCAATAACTAGAAATAGATAACCCATAAGAATGTTTATTCAAATCACATAATAAATTGGAAGCAATAACCTATTTCCCAGGTTCAAAAGCTATTAATCATAACCACCCATCTATGTCTGAGCCAACAACTCATGACTTCTGTCACCTTTATTTGTAACAAATCAAAATAAAGTATTTTCACAATAATAACAATTGATTTTCAGGTGAACTTGTATATCAGAATTAATTAGCTTTCCTTCTCTTGCGCCTGTCTCCTTTCTTTACATGAAGAGTTACTGCTCTGTACTTACCACACCAGCCAGGGACGAGAGAATGGCAGTCCTCAGGACAATTTCACAAGCAAGCAAACCCCATACCACCCTATACAGCTGCAAAGTGACCCTCACGGCCCTGTACCAACCATGTACAACTCAGTGCACCTTTATTTCTTTTGGTTCATTTGAAATGTCAGGGTGCAGGCTACACCGATCCAGTACTGCCTCATACAGCAATACTAGAGATGGGCATTGGGCCGGGCCGCCCATGACCCGGCCCGGCCCGGCACGAAGCGGGCCGTGCCTGGCACGGCC
>JAOXJJ010000819.1:8860739-8884863 GCA_025769935.1 Phoenix roebelenii
TCCTAGCACCAGGAGGAGCAGAGTGGGACGGGACCAGACTTCGACAGCTGTTTGGGGCACACCTAGTTGAGAGGATCCATTCCATTCCGGTATCAGGATGTGCGGGGCCAGATGTCAGGGTATGGGGTACTTCGTGCCGGGCCAGTGTGAGATTGGGTGATCTTTCCCGTATTATCCAGCAGGAGTATGAGCCAGGGCCGGACTGTACTTGGATCTGGAGGTCTAGGCTCCATCCGAGGGTAGCCCTTTTCTTATGAAAGATGACTTGGGATCGCCTTCCAACGAGAGCAGTGCTGAGCAGGCGTGGCTTTGGGCTCCCCGCAGAGTGTGGGACATGTGGCGCTGAGGAGTCGGTGGACCATGTGCTTTTCCAGTGCACATGGGCGAGGACGACATGGCAGTGGTCAGGGATCCGACAGGAGGCTTGGAGTGCGAGAACATAGTTTCTGCAGGTGATGAGGCAGTGGCTGGCCAGTTCGCGGACTTGCTAGGAGGCTATTAGGGCGACTTGCACGGCATATCAGATCTGGTTGGCAAGGAACGCTCGCATATTCGGTGAGCGCAAGGTGTCACCGAGGTTCGTTGCGGAGTTTACTCGGGCACAGGCCACGGAGATTGGGCCCACCCACCCCTCAGACAGACCTTTGTTAGCTCGGGACACCTGGGGTTCCCCCTCTGCTTCGGCAGCTCCTCAGATGGTGTTTTTCACCTGGAAGCCCCCACCCCCGAGCTTCCTCAAGGTCAACTTTGATGGGTCGGTGTTGGACGGCGGTATGCGTGGTGGTGCAGGCTTTGTGATACGGGACCCGGCCTCCAGGGTGATGGCGGCAGGAGGCTGCCAGCTGTTTGACACGTCGGTTCCTAGGGCAGAGCTGCGAGCAGCCTGGGCGGGCCTTCGACATGCACGGGTGGTGCTGCAGGCCCGATCAATCATTTTGGAGGGCGACTCGGCCACAGCTATCGGATGGATTCAGAGGGGGTCAAGGGGCGAGAGCATAGACCACCCCCTGATTCGAGACATAGGAGTGATGATGAGTGATGGAGGGGCCTTTCAGGCCAAGCATATTTTCAGAGAAGCTAACGGGGCGGCTGACTGGGTGGCTGCCTACATGGCCCACCACTCAGGGTTTACCCTTTGGTCCGGGGAGGGGAAGTTGCCATTGACACTCCGCGAGTTGTTGTATTTTGACTTTATTGGGTGTATTCGTACACGTCTTGTATGAAGCATCCGTTTTAAGCAAAAAAAAAGATAAAATATAACTTAATTTAGTTAGGCCTGACTTGGGCCAACCCGGCCTTCAGGCCTAGTTTCCAGCCTCAAGGCCACTACTTATTTGAGTTTCGGGCTTTAAGCTAGCCCTTGAGCTTTTTGATTTATTTTTTTCAGTTTAAAAAATATAAAAAATATTTACAAAAATTTACCATGAGCTTATGTCTTTATGGTTGTTGCACTCGAGCTGTAGCACCTATAGTATGAGCTGGGCTATGGTATGTATCAAAACATCTTTCTTAATTACATGTGTTTTCTAGCACGTATGCAATTAAGGAGCGTATGAGTAATAGCTTTGTCCAGATAAAAGACAAAGTCACTCATTTTTAATGTATGTAAGTGCTTCTCTAATAGAAAAAGAACATCCCAGCTGCTCAGGGAAGTAATGCTTCCACTTCAGCATTAGAGGGATATTCCTTAAGAAGACCACAAGAACATCCAAGCTTGTAATATCTATTCCATGGGACAAGAAATATAAGGAATGGCACGTAAGCAAAGTTCTGATTTCCTACGAGCTGCCACTCCAGAGGATTCAGCCATGTCCATGTCACGAGGCTGCATTCCATCAGCGAGTTCCCAGTTGAAGTAGTAGAGGAGGCAAGCAAGGGCAAGCTCCATATTTGCAAGTCCAAATGTGATCCCTGGGCACATCCTTCTACCAGCACCAAATGGTAAGTACTCAAAGTTGGTTCCCTTGAAATCAATCTTGCTTCCATCAAATCTCTCCGGCTTGAATTCTTCTGCATCGTCCCAAATTTTTGGATCCCTCCCCAATGCCCAAACATTCACAATTACCCTCGTCTTCTCTGGAATCTCATAACCTAGTACCTCAACCTTCTCCCGGCACTCTCGAGGGACTAGCAAGGGAATTGGTGGGTGCAACCTTAGTGTCTCCTTGAGGACTAGCTTCAAGTAATTCAATTCAGTAATCTCTCCTTCAGTCACCTTGACTTCTCTGCCGAGAACCTCCCTCACCTCCCATTGTGCCTTCTTCATTACTTCTGGATTCCTCATTAGCTCTGCCATGGCCCAATCCAAGGTGCTGAATGCGCTCTCGCTTCCCCCTGCAAGCATGTCCTTTAAAAAGCAAGCAAATTTGGAGGTCAAAATACACTTTAATTGTACTAGTTATTATGAAATGAAGATTTAGTCTGACTGAGAACTCACCAAAGTGACAGCCTTGACTGCATCCATGGTGAGAGCAAATGGAAGACCACCTTCCTCATGAACTCACAGTAGGACATCAAGCAAATCCTCCTCTACCAAACTGGCCTTCTTCCTTTCTAGGTGATCGCGAATGATGTCATCCAAGATCCGGTCTACCTTCTCGTGGTACATCTTCATCTTGGGTGCCACCCTGCTAATGAGACTTGCAAGAAATGATGATGGAAATAGGTCTGCCAAATCAAATCCCCCTGATAGGTGTGCCATTTCTGTCAATGCAACTAGTAATGCATTCTGATCCTTGCACTTGTTTCCAATGGCGGCCCTCATAATTATGTCATTGGTCAGCATAAACAGCTTCTTGGTAAGGTTTACGAGAGACGATCCATTATTGTTCATCGATGAAATGGATCGAATGAGATTGAACACCTCCTCTTCGCGATTTGACCGGAACGATTGGACGCGCTTGAAGCTTAGTAACTCCAAGACACACATCTTACGCAACTCCCTCCAGTAGTCGCCATAGGGGGCGAAGACGAGGTCCTTGCCACCGTATGTCGAGATCTTGATGCCGACGAGCATCGGTCTATTCGCAAACGTGATGTCATGAGTCTTCATGATCTCTCTGGCTCCTTCAGGGGAGGAGACGACGAGGGTGTTGACTTCGCCGAGCTTTAGAAGCATGAGGGGGCCATGTTTGGTTGACAAATCTCTCAGGGACCGATGCGGCAGCGAGCCAACAAGGTGATGGATGCTTCCGATGATGGGGAGCTTCCATGGACCACGAGGCAATTTGGGATCAGCTCTGAGGGCAAAGCGCTTGACGTTTAAGAAGAGGAGGAGAAGGAAGGAGATCAAGAATATGGAGACGTTAAAGATCTCCATAGGTGGGAATGGAGAGGTATTGAGAAAGTTCAGCTCTTCTTATGATGAAGAACGTTGCGCTGTGGTATAATCATTGTCAAAGATGCTTTTTTTCAAGAAAGGATCACACAAAAGAGGCCATAGATATGGAACAAATGTTTCTCATTGGGATTTGTTTTCCTATTTAATAAATGGGAGGAAGGTGGCCGTTCAATAGATTCGTTCCACTGAAGGAGAAAATAAATTTTTAGTTCTGTTATTCACTTCACAAAATTTAAAGATAACAACAAATTAAGATTCTAATCGATCTTGTTCTAGTCCGTGTCACCGGTAATGTTCTTGAAAGACATACAAGGTTGAAGAAACGATAAAGATGATGAAAGAGAGATGGAAAATTTGGAACAAAAAGAACAACAACAAAATGCTAAGAGTGATGATGATGAAAGCGAGAGGTAAACTTTGTAGAAAAAGAACAAGAAGAAGAACAATGGAGAGATTCCATCACTGGAACGTAGCATAGCTCCACATAATAAAAACGACAGTTTTGACCATATCACATATCTTGTGATTATTTTACTTTTGAGAATTATGAGAGAGAGAGAGAGAGTGATACCCATCTTAAAATTTCATTAAGATCATAAAATGTTCAAAGATTCAAGGATATTCAGGAAAAAATCATAAGAGAAAATATGGAAGACCTAGTGGACTGGCTTGGTCTACTTCCACTTGACCGGCCCAGTCCTTTTTGGCCCCTCCCAAAAAAAAGGCATGTGCCACGCACGTGCCTGGAGGGAAGAGACTCCCAATTGGAGTCTTCTTCCTCTCCAAGAAGGTTGGAGCAAATCCAACTTTATGCTGAATTTCGATCGCTGTCGAGCTCTATTTAAAGCTCCTCTCCATCTTCTTTTCCACCCTATCAAAGAAATAGCCCCAATCGAAGCTCATCATCGGAGTAATTCCTTAGTCTTTCTCTTCGAACGTCGGCCATTAGCGATGCCCTTGCTAGGCCAAACACTGTCGGAAGTCAGGTAAGAACCTGGCAATCTTTGATTAACTCCTTTCTCCCTCTTCTGTGAATTTTGGAAGCTCGTTTTCAGCCAGCAATCACCAAATTTTTGACGGAAAAGGGTGATGCCTTGTTTTCTCTATTTTGATCGACCAATCTTATTTTCTTCAAATTCTGGTTGCCTCCAACGTCGGTGCTTGTTGTCGAAGGATTTTCTTAATCCCTCGTGGTGGCAGAAAGCTGTGGCCAGAGCTCAAGCCATCGGTATGTGTTGGTTTCATGGTTTGAGAAGTTGGAACCCATATATTTTGTTGGTTTTGGCGCTACCGGTCTACAATCGGTGCCGGCCATCGGCCACCTGTTGGTCGGCCATGGGTCCTTGACCCCAGGCATCACTTGCAACCACCCTCTTTCTTGGTTAGAGCGACAGAATCTTCCTTTCTCTCTCTTCCCCACTTTCTCTCTTATTTCTCTCAGCAAAGTTTCTCTCTCTTAACTCTTGGGCTAGACATGTTGATTGATCTAGATTGACACGTACCATTGACAAAAAATCCAAACCTTTGATTGAACCCGAACCGAGATTCTCTCTCTTCTCCTTCCTTTCTCTCTTATTTCTCTCTAATAAACTTCCTCTCTCTACTTTCTCTCTTTAGAGATATTAGATCTAAATATAGCACCTCTCTTCATGATTCTGAATCAACCTTGGTGAAGGACTCTAATCCATGTTCAACGGGTGGCATGCCATTCCCATCCCAGACCTTACTAAACACTATAAGATTTGATCACGTCTAATATCTATTGAACCATCTATATCCTAGTTCGAGCATGATTCGATTAAATCTCCTTGATCGGGCTGACTGGGATGTGAGGCACTTTTGTTTGGTCCGTCCTATAAGGATGATGAAATTTAAAGTTTTTATTTTTAAAAAAAATATGATGAAATTTTAATAAAAAATATAACTTTTGGAATATTCGGCTCTGATAAAAATTTTTGGAATTAATTAGATTTATTAGTTGAATTGCATTTACAAGGTAAGTAATGTAACTCTTTTTTATAGATCTATCGACAAATTATAGAAATATTCTTGATTTATGAAGTTGATACATAGTATTTTATTATTATATGTGCCTCTTTATGAAATATTGTATGATTCTTAATTGAACATATTAATTTCGATATAAATTATGTTTGATTGATTTCGATATGGATTATGTTCAATTAATTTCGATGTCGTATAAATTTATTTATCTTCCGATATGGAACACTGAATATGAGAAAATGAGTTTTTGCTTCGAAATGGATTTGGACTCACAGCGAGAGTATGTATCGACACCTTGCTAGTGGGGTTATTCATTGGTATATCGACACCCTGCTAGTAGAGGTTATTCGTTGGTATATCGACACCCTGCTAGTACAGGTTATACAATGGCATATCGTCACCCTGCTAGTAGAGTCATTCGTTGGCATATCGACACTCTGCCAATGGAGATTATACATTGGCATATTGAATCCTATCAATGAGGGTTATATGTTGGCATATCGATACCTTGCCTGTGGGGGTTATATGTTAGCATATCGACACCTTACCAATGGGGGTTATACATTGGTATTTTGATGAGCTCATAGTCTGGCCTAGCCAGAGGGTATAAATGTGGTCATAGTTAATGACTATCGAGATGAACTTGATGATTTAAAATATAATTAATTTATAAAACAAGAATCAATGGCTGGATAGCGTATCAATTTGATCTTGAATCAATGTATTTTGTATGCTTAATTTTATTATATTATTATTATTATTATTTTATTTTATTTTATTTTATTTTTTGATTTTTCTAGCTAAAGTATTCATTGCTTACTGAGTTATCTAGCTCATTATATGATTTCTTACTATTTTTACAGATTGGAAGCGTAACAATTAATAAAATATTAGAGCATAAGTGGATAAATTATAAGTTATAAAATCAGACATAATATGTATGTAGGTGGGTAGACACTAGGGATATTGGGACGTTAGATTATGATGATTGTGACAAATTATTATAAATAACTTGAAATTAACTAATAAGCTTTTTTGGGCATGCTACTATCTCATGGACAAAGGTTAGGAAGCCTCCATATCGGATGAGAAAAACGATTAGTGGTGCTACTGGTAAGGAACCAAACTAGCAAGATGGCAGCACTCCTCAATAGGTCGATGGCACCCATCAGCAGGAGGGAGTCATCGATCTTGCCAGGGATACTCAGAGAGGACAACAAGATCCGAGCTTAGGTTAGGTTATGCAGACCTTAGTTGGTGTGATACAGATGCAACATCAGGTCCAGCTGCAATTGCTCCAACAGCAATAGGTTCAACAACAGAAAATGTAGTTGCACCATGCATAGCAACATCAAGGATAAGAGGAGCAGTACGAGCAGCGTAGTAATACAGCCGAGTTTAAGAAGCTAGCCCCTCCCGCTTTCAAGGAAATTATGGAACAATTGGAAGCTGAAAATTGGCTTACGAAGATGGAGAAAACATTCACCGTTCCGAGATAACATGATGATGAGAAGATTTTTTATGCATCATACATGTTGCAAGGTGAGGCATTCAACTGGTGGCAGATGCTAGAATATAAATATGAGCAAGATAAGAAGCACTCACTTAAGAAATATTCTAAGGAGCATTCTATGATAAGTATTTCCCTCGAAGTGTAAGGACATAGCATGAGCAAAAATTTATTCATCTTAAATAAAGGAATATAGTTGTTGTAGAATATGAAGTTGAATTTACTGAGGTAGCCAATTTGTTCCAAGGTTAGTCAAGAATGAGTTAGATTGAGTGCATAAATTTGAGATGGGCCTATGGACCGAAATAAGGAAGCAAGTAGTGCCATACAAATTGACTATCTATGCAGTTCTGGTAAACAAGGCTTTGATATTTGAAAGGGAAGTTAATGAAGAATGGGAAGAAAGATAAAGGAATCAAAAGAAGAGGAATAGGTCAAATGAATCTCAGGGATAGAGCAACAGAAACACCAACAGTTGAAACAAGAGATCAACGAGTGACAATCCTGAGCAAATGAATAGCAATAAATATTCCAGATGTGGTGAAAATCATGCTATAAATGATTGTCATTGGAACACCAATGCATGCTTTGGTTGTAGATAGAAGGGTCATAAAATAGCTGGATGCCCTCAAAGGAAGGATAATCAATATGCGCAGACAACTGAACAAATTAAGGGGGGAAGCTAGAAGCTCCAAACCCAAGGAAGGGTTTATGCTCTCATGCAGCAAGATGCATAGGCTTCTGATGCGTTAGCGACAAGTATTAATCTAGTTCCAATATTTATTGTTTAGTCATGCCCACTGCTTTTTGTTAGATGACTTACTATGTTGCTCGAAAAAGATTAAGTGGCTCTATAACATTCTTTGATTAATTGTCAAAAGAAGAATATAAACTTTTAAATTTTGGAAGTGTTCACAAGGAATAACATATAGCAATACATGTACTAATAATTAGGTAATTTTAGAAACCCTAGACTTGACACGAGTATGTTGTGGTTTAAATTAAAGTTGTGCAGCGAAAAAGTAGTGAATTGAATTATTTTGATACTGGTCAGATAACATGACTTTAATTTGAGAAGTTTTATGACTTAATTTGGAAGAACTATAATCTTTTCTTTGAACTATAGGTACAAAGAGGGGGAGAATGTAAGACCCAATGCACTGGCCTGGTCCACTTGACCATCCCAACCTTTTTTGGCCCAAAAAAAACAAATTGGCACGTGCCGCGCATGTGCATGGAGGGAAGAGACTGCCGATTGGAGTCTTCTTCCCCTTCGAGAAGGTTGGATGGAATCCAACTCTAAACCGAATTCTGGTTGCAGCCAAGCTCTATTTAAAGCTCCTTCCCATCTTCTCTTTCACCCCACCAAAGAAATAGCCCCAATCGGAGCTCATCGCCAGAGTAAGTCCTAAGCCTTTCTCTCTTCCCCACTTTCTTTCTCTTATTTCTCTCTTTGTAAAATTTCTCTCTTGACTCATGGACCAGACATGTTGATTGATCCCGGTTGACCCATGCCATTGACAACCAAACCTAGACCCCTAATTGAACCCAAACTGAGATTCTCTTTTCTCTATTATTTCTCTCTCTAATGAACTTTCTTTCTCTACTTTCTCTCTTTCGAGATATTGAATCTAAATATGGCATTCTCTTCATGATTCTAGATCAACCTTAGTGAAGGGCCCTGATCCATGTTCGGCAAGTGGCATGCCAGCCCTACCCTAGCCCTTGCCAAATACTATTAGATTTGATCACCTTCGATCTCTATTGAACCATCTATGCCCTAGTCCGAATATGATTAAATGAAATCACCTTGATTGGGCCGACCGAGATGCTAGGCACTCTTATTTAGTCAACTCCATGAGGATGTTGAAATTTAAAATCTTTATTTTTAAAATAATTATGGTGAAATTTTAATGAAAAATATAACTTTTGGAATATTAGGCTCTAAAAAAAGGTTTTGGGATTAATTGAATCCATTAGTTGCATCATTTGTAAGGTAAGCAATGTATCTCTTTTTCAGATGATTGGCTATTGTTGTTGTTTGGTCTTAATGGATTGAAGTGTGGTCAAACATTAACCTTGGTCCAGACAGATCAAAATACAATAATTGTGATAGCTAAGTGGTATATGAACCCTTCCTATACACATATATTTACTACGGTGCATTTTGTCTTTGGCAAAAGAGAACGATTGATCTTTTCTTGCAGCATTGACCGTTAGATTGCACCCCAAACAAATCTCAAGCACTCCATTTATCCACCTGCGTAGATTTTGAAGTGACCATTGCACAATCCAAGGGTGGATTTGCACAAAGAGAGGTGAATCCTTCTTTCATGTGAAAGATAAATTCCCTGTCTATATTTACCAATGGGCCTTGCCTTGTTCACTGCCTAATCTGAAACTCTAGTACTTCCCTAAAATGTGTCGTAAGGGATCGTGTTAATATTTAGGAACCGAGGAGTTATAATATTGTATGATAGTCGTTAGATATCAAAAGCCTCCCTTGATCTATTAAGCAGCTAGATCTATAACAACCTAGGACCTCATCCAAAATGGCTAGTTATAAGGTATTATTTGGATTCTTTGATCATGTATAAGTACCTCATCCAAGATCTATCTAACGAATAACCGATGTGGGACTAAACACACGCTCGCACGGGTCCTCACATACTCTCTTCGTTTAAGCCCTAATATCCTGGTTAGGCTAAGGATTCAAATCTATTCATATCTAATCACAAACACCATGATCGGCTCGTGGTCAACCTCGAAGGATCTGTACTGCAGTGTCCCCTAGTCCATATAGGTTATGGATCGGGTCCGCCCTGATACCATTTGTAATAATATAGTATCTCACCCAAAAGAGTTTTCTGATCCTGTATAAGTACCCAAAATCTACCTAGCGAATAACTAATGTGGCACTAAACACATTCAGCTTATACGGTGCATCCAGGAGGTACTAAGATGCATCGAAATTTAAAGAAATATTTTTAATGAAGTGGTATGAAAAAGGATATTGCTCGATTTGTAGCTCAGTGTCTCGTATGTTAGTAGGTAAAAGTAGAGCATCAGAGACCCGCTAGACCATTGTAGTCTCTTCTTATTTCTCAATGGAAGTGGGATCATCTCTCTATGGATTTGTGATTGGCTTACCAAAAACCTCATTGGGTAATGATGTAGTGTGAGTGATTGTTGATCGGCTAACTAAATCAGCACACTTCTTACCATTTAGAGTTAGTTTCTCTTTAGAGGACTTGGCATGTTTATATATAGAACAGATTGTGAGGCTGCATGGGGTTTCAGTTTCTACTGTGTCAGATAGAGACAATAGATTTGTATCACAGTTTTGGAGGAGTCTTTATAAAGCCCTTGGAACCAAATTGAGCTCAGCACAGCCTTCCACCCCTAAACCAATGGACAGTTAGAAAGGCCCATCCAGATTTTAGAAGATATGCTGAGAGCTTATGTCATGAATTTAGGAGGTGCATGGGATAGTCACTTGTTACTAGTAGAGTTTGCCTACAATAGTAGTTATCAAGCAAGCATACAAATGGCTTCTTTTGAGGTGTTGTATGATAGGAAGTGCCAATTTTCTTTTTGTTGGGATGATGTGGGCAAAAAAAATTATTAGGCCCGGAGATAGTGCAACAAACTATAGCTAAGGTGCACGTAATCAGAGAATGACTTTGTACAGCCCAGAGCCGACAAAAGTTGTGTTGATAATAGAAGGATGGAGCTGGAATTTCAAATTGGAGATAATATTTTCTTGAGAGTGTCACCCACTAAAGGTATGATGAGATTTAGGATTCATGGTAAACTAAGCCCAAGGTTTGTTGGTCCATTTGAGATTTTGGATAAGGTTGGAGAGGTGGCATACTAACTGGCTTTACCAACATTTTTAGCCAGTGTGCACAACATATTGTTGAGTTATGCCCCACGCGATGCGATGATTGCAGCGGAATATCGCACGGGATGTCGCTCATCGTATGAACGCGCCACAGATCGTAGAGTTCAAAAAATTTTCTGGATCCAAATCCAGAAGACCTTTGAACTCATGAGAGAGGGAAGATTAGGATCTGAAAAAGGTTGAATAAATATCATAAAAAAACTGAAACAAAAATCAGAAATAAGATTTGAAGATCCCATTCTTAAACTTTGTGCGGGTGAAAAACACTACAGCCTGATGATCTTAAGAGGTTCCTATTGGAGCCGCAGAAGCATCTGGCCTTTACAAGTATCCACATGAGGACTCGACTATCTGAGATCAGATCTTACCGGATTGCTAGCTCCTTGCAGAGACCTCTCATGACTATCAATAAAGATTAGAAGAAGATCAACAATATACCTCCTTGAAGAAGAACTCTTTCTTCTTCAACCTTGTTCGCGTTGGAGGAGGAGAAAGGAGGAAGCTTGCACCGTGGATCTTCCTTGCCTTGCTGCCGTGGAAGAAGAGGAAGAAGAAGCCCTCTTGCTGCCGTGGAGGAGGAAGAAGCTTGGGCATGAGAGGAAAGAACACTTCTTTCCTTGGGCATGTGGGCTCTCCCCTTGGGTTCTCTTCTCACCCTTCCAATGCTGCCTTGAAAGAGGAAGAAGGCTTGCACCTTGCTTCCGTGGGAGAAGAGGAGGAGAGGGAGAGGGAGGAGGTATGGAGAAGAAGAGAAGAAACTCAATTCCATTCATCTCACATGCCCCAATGCATCCCCTTTTATAATAGGTGGCTTAGGGTTTTTCAAGGTTTATCATGACAAGAGATAAACTTTACCTTTGCTGCCCACCCTTGGATTAATGCCAAATGTCCATGGTGCGTGATCAAGTGGATTAGAATCCACTTAGGTGGAACCTCAAATCAATGCATGACATGTGTCCTTGGATCAAGAGATTAGAGCCCAATCACATTGGGCTTGAACCTCTTTCATATTAGGACTTGTCCTTTAATTAGGCTAACTCCTAATCACATTAGGAGAATTAGATGGGGCGCCATGCATCCTACAATGCCATGCGGACTTTAGAGTCCACATGGTGTGAACACGACTTAATGCATTTTCATCCTATGATGCCATATGGACTTTAAAATCCACATGGTGTAAACACGACTTCCAAGAATATACCCTGATTTAATCAGGATTAAATCAATCATGAGCCCAACTCAATTTAAGTCAAACCCAATTTGATTTGATTCATAAAATCAGCCCAATTGCAATCCAATTGTAATTAATTCTACTTAATTCTTCTTCCATTAACTCACTAACACTTAGTGGGTTAATTCAATCACTAATCATATTGATAATTGACATAAATTGTGATTCTAAATCACAATTATGATAGTTTGACTAATCAAATTCTCTATATATGTGATCCCGTAGGTTCTATGCTATCTGGTAATGAGATATATTGAGATCCCCATCTTAATATTATTGAAACTCCTTTCAGTAGACTGAAATAATTTTAGTTCTACTCTTAGGATTCACTGATCACCAAGTGAATGCATTCGAGTTTCATAATCCACTAGTGACACCTAGCAGTATATGGTGGCAACCTAGCAAAATGGAATGTCTGAATCTCTAGGTGCAGTTAAAGTATGATACAGTTCCTCTATTATGGATCTCGATAAGACGGAGATTATGGATAACTCATCAAAACCCATCGTCCGTTATATATCAAATTTATTCGACTTCCAGCTCGACATATGAAAACTCTTTTTCTAAAATACCTGGCCATAAATTTATCGAACTTAGTCTCATAAACCATATAGGATCACTCCTAATCTATCAAGATCGATAGATCCCATCTAGATGCAACCCTATTCCAAAATGAACCTACTACAGCCAATCCGCACCACAAGGATCCAAATGGCTAGGGCCCAAGTTTACATGCTCGTCAAACTATTACAACCTCATATTGAATAGCTGAAGCATCGTAGGTCAAAGAACCAATCATATAACTGCAGCATAAGTAGTTACTGATGAGTGGATAGACATCCATTTGACTACATTCTTTGGTCACTCTCAGTACACTTATTCTTTAATAAGTACTTGCACAATCACTCCAGTGTCTCTATACTGTGGACTCGAGACTCATCCATCCGACTAAGTGATCTGTGCACTGATCTCAGTAGATTGATCATCGTTCCTCGTGATGGATCCATTGATCAGGAATATTTAAAAATTAATTGCTAATGACACATATCTCAAATTCTCAACTTTTGAGAATATGTGTCATCATCTTATTAAGTTTTTGGATGATTCATGGACACATACAAACATGAATGAATAATAAATTGCCCAATCTTACTAATCAATAGGAGTCAAATTACAAATGTATGCCCCAGATTACAAATATGTGTCAGCCATATTGGCTTCTAGGGCATACTTCTAATACATATTTTATGTGTCAATGTTGAAGAAATATGTTTCAGACCCATGTCACGCGGTAGCATATAAGTCGTTGCATCTTGATGAGGATTTGACCTATAAGGAGATTCAGATATAGATTGTGGACAGAAAAGATCATGTATTACGACATTTAATGGAACAATCATTCGAAAAGGGAGCCTACTTGAAAATTCGAAGAAGAGATGAAGGACAAGCATCCATAATTTTTTGAAACTTTAAGCATGTTAATTTCGAGGACAAATTTTTTTTTAAGGGATGGTGAATGTAAGGACCCATATTTTTATGTGAGGATCCATGCAAGTGTGTGATTAATCCTACATCAGTTATTTATTGGGTAGATCTTGGATACTTATACAAGATTAAGAAACCCAAATAATATATTCTGCCTAACTATTTTAGAAGAAGTCATGGGTTGTTGCAAATGTCATTAGAGCAAACTCAGCCCATAGCTTATGTGGACTAGGGGATATTAAAGCATGAGTTCATGGAGACTGACCATGAGCCGATCATGGTGCTTGTGATTAGATTTGAATGAATTTGAACCCTTAGTCTGACGAGAACCCTTAGGGTTTAAACAAGAAAAGTATATAACGACCAGTGTGGAAATGTGTTCCCACATCGGTTATTTACTGGAGAAATTCTGAGTACTTATACAGGACCAAGAAACTCAAAAAATATCTTATGATTAGCCTTTTTGGGTGAGATACTAGGTTGTTACAAGATCAGAGCCTTGCAATCACTCTTCACTATCTTCCATGGTACACAATTTAATATCGCATATTTACATAGTTGTTTTATGTAGATAATGACAATTATAATAATATTATTATGTATCATAATTTATTTTTCTTAGAAGCTATTTTTCATCGGTTGTATTATTATTTTTGAAATTAAGAAATCCAAAATGTATGCTTGAGCAAAATTTTAAAATGAAAATGATGTATTTTCAACAACCAGATCAGATCATAGTCATGACAACCATTAGGCTCTAAATTTATAATATGAAAATGATTATTGTTGCCATCCAAAACTAGATTTGATAATCAAGGGGGAATTTGGAGGAACAGCGAAGAGACAAGATTAGAGAAACTAACAAATAATTGAAAATGAATTTGAATAACTTCTTTGGTGTTGGGCCTTCTTTTATAGATGAAGAATCCTTATCCAATGGATTCAGGCTATGATTTAATAGGAAGAGATCTGGACATTCCTTATTTGGACCAGCCCAATATTTTGAATTCAAATAAAATTAGATCCCTTTGTGTCCCGTGTCACCTCCCAATTAGTTGACATATTTTAGTCGCATCATCTCTGCACCCCCCTCCCCTCACTTCTGAAGCCGAGCTGATTGCCTTATTTATTGCACTTTAAATGAGCTCGGATGAAGAAGGTAGCTGGTTGCACATGTCAATTATTCTCGGATTTGGATCACATATGCGTAGAAATTGACGCCGATTGATAGGTTATCCTTCCTGATAAGTTCTTCAAATAAGTTGTTCAAAGACTAAGGGTTGCTCCATTAGTGTAAGTCCTCTTCTATCAAACCAGAAAGCGACACGCATTGCACCATGAGGCTTGTAAACCAATCAAACGCAACACCCTAGGTAGATCTACACCATGAGAGCCACTATATAAGGGAGTGGGCACCCCGCGCCTGCCCCACTTTTCAATTTATCATCTCTCTTTCCCACTTGTTCTTGAGACTCTCACATTCGTCTCTCATTCATCTGCTTTTCCTCTTCTACCCGACAATAGTAGGTACTCCCTTAATCTTTATCTCTTCCTTTTAGAATGTTCAGTGTTCGCAACATCTCCTCTCTAGCCAAGTCTGACCTTTTTGCTCAACAATCCTCTTCAAGCGAGGCCTCCGAGCAGCCCATACTTTCGATCGGGCCTTAGATTTTCCTTCCATGCTTTTGTCTGCATTTTTTTATATTATTACGACTTAGTTTCTGCTCAGCTAGTTCCCAATTCTTGGAGGACCTTTATGTATTTCTATTATACGCCCTTCTACCCAACATACAAGCTTCTCTTGGGCTCCTCAGAACTTTAATTATCATCAAAGAGCACCACTCCAAGCACGGATGGTGGTATGTCTTAGCTCGGAAAGGGTTGCAGCTCATCGAAGGCCACCTTTCAACCATTCATAGCTAGAAAGGCCGTTTCTTCTTCTTCGTGTCAACCGACCAGCCATGGTTGTTTAGCATAATTTGGGGGATGCTAAAGAAAAACGTAAACTGTCACGCCCCGAACCCAGCACCCGGGTCCGGTACGCGACCGGCCGCATGAGCCCTAAAGCAGTGCCGTAAATATCATGCATGGCCTATGATTAACAAAAATTCCAATAAATTCACAATTAATTTAGTAATTCAAATAGACAAATCCAATATATCCGAGTAAACAAATTAGTTCAATTACAAGATCTTCAATTGTTCATCGATATCAAAGAAGGATAAACAAACTAACTAATGACTCTGGTACTCGCACTCTGCGCCCATCCCATCCAAAATCTATGCATCCTACAACTCTGATAAAAAAATAAGAAAAAAGAGGGGGATGAGCTTTACGGCCCAGTAAGAATCCCTACACATCCATACCAATATAAAAATATTGTGAATTTGAAAACCACGACAAATCAAAGCACATATCATGAAGTCATATATTGGCTGTCAAAAGATCAAATAATAAATATAAGTATGTATTTCAAAAATCAATAAAAGTCCATCCATACAAGAATGATATAGCATATGATAGCTCATAAATCTTTGTTATAGTTTCAATGCTTTTCCTTCAACTTGATTCGAATTGATTCTCTCCAACTTTGGGTCAAATCTCGGTCACATTTCTCAACCTGTGATGGGGCTACCAAATTATCACATTTTCAGCCTGTGGCAGGACCTGCACATTATAGTTCCACATTTCTAGCCTGTGATGGGGCCTGCCAAAGTAACACATTTTCAGCCTGTGGCAGGGCCTACACATTGTAGTTCCACATTTCTAGCCTATGAGGGGGCCTACCAAAGTACCACATTTTTAGCATGTGACGGGGCCTGCCATAACAACAAGATAAACCTAAAGTCCTTTTTCATACATTCCAGTTTACATTCACACATCAATTCTTTTTATTTATTTATTTATTTATTTATTTTCGGTTTTAGACTAACCACGGTCACGTTTTCAGCCCGTGACGGGGCAACAATTATCACATGATTAGCTTAGAGCACCACATCCATCAGTCCAATCACGTAGGTGTAGGTTATGCACATACATACATCCATCATAGTACCAATATAGGCCAACACAATCAAATTATAATTTAATATAAAATTATTTTTGCTTTTTGGATCATAGCATATCAAACATATGTGGTGTAAAAAAATATTTATATCATGCAAGATTGGCGTACAAGAATTCTTACCCTTTGTTGAAAGCTCCGACAATTAATCACCCGTCCTCACGGTGATCTATGAACCGGAATATGCAGGACTCTGCTCAGCGTCCTCTCGCCCAATAGATTGTTTTCCTACAGAACCAAGTTATCATTAAAATTTATCAAAGATATATGATGATCTAGGACCCCTATTTAATCCTCTAAAGGGTCCTCTAAAATCTAGCATCCCAAGACTATCTACAGTCCTCAAAGCCATGATCTTCCGGGATCCAAGTGTAAGGAGAGAACCCAACTAGAGAGAAAGCCATGATCTAGAGTCCTCTTATTATTATTTTAAATATTTTAAGAGGAAGGGAATGGGAAGACCCTTTCCCTTTCTCTCTTCTTCCTTCTTTCCGACGGAAAGGGGGAAAAGGCGCTCGGCAACAGGCGGCCCACGGCCGGCGATGCCCCCTGGTCGTCGGCCTGTGGTGGTGCCAGCGGTGCCACACCCGGCAACGGCCGACCGGAACGAGAGAGGAGAAGGCCGAACAGGGCTCGGCTTCTCCATCAATCCGGCGGCTTCCCGGCCACATTCCCAAAGAGGTAATGGCCAAAGACGATGGAGGAGGAAGAGAAGGTGCTCACCTTGCCTCCGGCGAGGTCCTCCCGACCGGATCGACGGCGAACGCTTCGATTCCTCCCGCGGCAAGGTAGAACTCCAATCTCCCTTCTCTCTCTTTTTTTTTGTGTGTGTGGAAGCCTCTCGATTGATGCCCTAGGGAGAGGAGGAGATCTCGGCCCGATTTGCTAGGATTTTTATCACCCTAAAATCCTCCTTTCCGGTGGATTCGGGAGGAGGGGAGAAATTTTCGAAACAGGGGAGGGAGGGCGTGTCAACCGGAAGGCTCCCTCCCCCTTTTCACGCGTTGGGTCTCCCTTGTTCAGAGGCCGGCCCTACTCAAACTTGGGCCTCTACATAAACATATCATAAAATTTCATTAAGATTATAAAATGTTAAATCCTTCAAAAAATATATAAAATGTCGAAAGAATTCAAGGATATCCAAAAAGATAAATCATAGGACAAAATATATGGACAACAAAGTGTAAAGATCAAAAGGTTTGAATGCACTTCTCAGATGCTCGACTTCTAAGATCAAAAGCACTAAAGTTTTGGCTGGAAAATTAAAGATTCTAACATCACGAGCTTCCCATGCTTTCCAACAAAGTGCAGCTAATCTCAACCCTCATGGTAAGAATCATATGAACACAACGATGCAATCTATGGCTCTCATTTTGAAACCGTTAGCTGTTAGTGTAAGATGTTGTAAATCTTTTTATATTTTAACATTTCTTAACATCGGGCCCATTACACGCAGTACAATCTTGTTAATATTTTATACGTCAAGGGTTGTCTTAGTGCAAGTTGTTCGAATAATTTTTTTCCATGTTGGGTAAACCATAAAGTAGCCCGAACATGTCTCCAAATGCCTGGCTATTGTTGTTTGTCCTTAATGATTTGGAGCGTGGTTGAAAACTGACCTCTGTCCAGGGGTATCAAAAGGCAATAATTGCGACAGCTAAGTGGGATAGGAACCCTTCTTATACATATGTACTTACTAGGATTCGAGTTGTATCATTAGCACCAAAAAATGATTGAACTTCTTTTGCGACATTGACCATTAGATTGCACCCGAACAAACACTCTTTTTGTCCGCCTCTACCGATCCTTAAGCAACCATTGCAAGATCAAAGGGTGGATTTGCACAGAGAAAGGTGAATCCTTCTTTGGCAAAAGATACAATCCCTGTCCACATTTACGAATGGGCCTAGCCTTGTTGGCTGCCTAAATCTGCCCCTCTAGTAGCTTCCCTAAAACATGTCAAAAGAGATCGTGGTAAAACATTGATTATTTTGGCTTTCCACTTCATTTGGCCCTCGTTCGTCTCCTTCGCCCTCGTTCCACTTCACTTTGCCATGTACGTACCCTTGTTCCTCTCCTCCGCCCCAGACTCTTCGTCCAACCCACTTCACTTTGCCTTCATTTGACCCTCGTTCGTCTCCTTTGCCTCGTTCGTCTCCTTCGCCCTCGTTCCACTTCACTATGACCCCTCCCTTCAAACGAGCCTCAAAACCTCCAAGTTCTCTCGAACCACCATGTCCCACTGCACAGGAAGTATGGATGACTGTGTCCAGCCATCACTCTCGTCATAGAACCACATCTACCACAACGGGAGGAAATATACCGAAGGGTGGGGGCGTGTCAAACCCCAGTCCAGTTTCCATAGGAAAACCTATGCTGAAGTTCTGAAGGAAGGGCTCCCTAAACAATCTCTGATCACATCCACAAGCCATACCAAGCATCATCACCTAGGGAATCTAAGTGGCGACTATATATGGTAGTTAGGTGGCGGGAAGAAGGGGCCATACAGGAGACCATCCCTCCCATACCTTCTCATCCCACCGCTTCCCTGTTGAAGTAGAGGAAGAGGAGGGAGACGTAGAAGGAAAGATTAGGATCTTTGTTCCATATTTCAAACAGTGTCATAGCCAACCTTTTATAGATGAAGGTGGCTATGTACAGCTAATATACAGATCATGTGTATAGCAAATATATAGCTAATAATATAGCTCATATACAGCTACTAAGATAATTTATATACAGCTAACATTCCCCATGGCATCTATCTTTAAAAGGTGTGCCTTTTACAAATGTAAGGTGCCTTGGCCACCTCAAAGCGAACTATCGAAACCTAACTAGCTGCCTTCGGTGTTTCAAATTTGGGAACTACTTGAAAATCTGCAGAGCCCTTCAAGCTTCAACTCCACAAAACCAAACGAAGCTGGAAAATGTAAGGTCCCCGATAGAACCAACAGCGCCCTACACAGAGCCTCCCAAACCCCATGCTGCACACCTGTCATGCCCTAAGCCCAAGGCGCGGCAGATGCCGCACGCCCGCACGGTAAGCCGCACATGCGTGCAAGGCATCGGAACATATCGGAGCAAATACAGATGTTCAAAAGTTATTTAAGGATTAACCACAGATGCTGAAAATTGACATAAATAATTAAAGTCATTCCAAAGCAGTCGTAAAAAATTCCAAAATAACATTTGCTAACATAATTCAAATGTCCAAACTAATCTAACTAAAATGCCAATAACTGAAGAAATCATCGAAAAATCTAATGGACTCCCCAATCCCGTGCGATCAAGCTTCTGGATCTGAAAAATAGAGAAAATAAAATAATGAGCTACACTAGCCCAGTAAGTAACAAAATACCCCAAAGTGGGGTCAGAACATATCAGATCAAAATACAGGATAATGTCTGAAATAAATCATAAATAACATTGTTTTACTATTTTCAAAACTTATTATCATTTTTCCCAAAAATTCTGATACCAGAATCTCAACATAATAGGCTACGACCACGTAACCTAGTGGCATGGGTTGCACAGAGTGCCAGAAATCACTATTGTTAGTCACCGGTGGTAACGGTGTCCAGAAACCACTATTCTAATCACCGATAGTGCGGTGTCGAAATCGGTTCTTCACAGATTACAAGTCGACAGGTCCAACATATAGTCCCCATTGGTGGGGCTAGAACAGAACAGAACAAGTCATAGCCATGTTGAGATTTTATATATACACAAATAGATTTCATAAACTATCCAGTCATATTTCATGGATTTCAGAGCATATAACATGATTTTCAAATAAAATTTAACATGACTGACCCATTTTACTGAATACAAAATATATGTCAAAACTTAATCAGTTTATCAAATAATTTGAAAATTACACTTGAAGTATTAAGTTACTTACCTCTTATCGCTTAACCCCTACTTCAGATAGGCAGATCAGGTTCACCTGTTTAAATTTAATTAATTCCTTGTTAATTTTAAAGCTAAGCAAATTTCAGAAATAATATTACTGGGCACGGCCCAACAGGGCCTAGAGTTAGTCAATAATGAACATGGTCTGATGGGCCCACATTGGACACGACCCAATGGGCCCGCATAGACCCGACCCAATTGAGCCCCCAAGGTTGGCCTCTAATTGGTTCGTTTATACAATAAAAATTTATTTCAGAGGCCAATACCTAATTATATAGTACTATTTCGTAATAAAGCTTGAGTAAAGGGACCAAACAAATATAGTTGGGGGCCTTTATGTAATAAATCTTTCCTATAGGAATCAAATACAAATTACAAAAGATCCTTTTGTGAAACAATATACTGCCAAGGGCTTAACTGCAAAATTTCATTTATTGGCTAAATGGGTTCGGGTTTCGGATTCTGGGTTTCGGGTTTTGGGTTCGGATTTTGGGTTCCGGGTTCGGGTTCGAGTTCAAGTTCGGGTTCGGGTTCCGAGCTTGGATTTGAACTGGGCCCAAGTTGGGCCCACAAGGGTACTGCCTAACTGGGCCCAACCGAACTGGACTGGGCCCAAGTTGGGCCTGCAATGGATAGGACCCAACGGCCATCATACTGCTCACGGCCCACAGTGGACCTTCTTCCTCACCGAGCTCCCCATGGATAGGGGAGAGGGAGAACGGGAGAGGAGGGGGAATCGACGGGGTGGTCGGCCTAGATGGCCGGCCTAGGTGGTCGGGGGCCGACGGCCAGCCGACCGCAATGGCGGCCGACGGTCGCTGCGGCGACGGGCATGAAGACAACCGAGCATGGTCTCGGTTTGGGGCCAAAACAAAGGGAAGAACTCAAGGATGTTTGGCAACGGAATTAAGAGAAAAGAAGGGGCTTACCGGCGAGTCGACGGAGGCGGTGGGTCTCGGCTGTGGGAGGCTCGATCCGGTGTCAAGCGGCGGCGGCGACGGCACTTTCCGAAGGAGAAGTAGATCTAGAAACAGGGGAAGGATGCGAGGGGATTTGGATGGTGCTCGGCCGGGAGAGCACGCCGATCACTCAGGATGGAAGAATAGAGGAAGGAGAAGGAGAGGAGAGGGAGGAGAGGAAGGAGAGGGGCTCGATGGTGATCTGACAAGTAAAAGAAGGGTTTTTATCATCCCTTTGTAACGGCTCTCCGCCACAAAAATTGCAGTGGTCGAGCGTGATCCGCGGCCGTGATTGGCCGCGGTTTGACCAGAGGGGGTGCCGCGGGATGCCCGCGGTGCCTTGCCCCAATTATTTCCGAAGGAGCCGGAGAGGATCACCATCGCGATCCTCTATCCGGTTCCTCCCATATTAGGATCGGGGCTGAAGTCGGCTGGGGCTGCCGACTTCAGCCCCGTATCTCACATTCTCTCCCCCTAAAAAAAAATCGTCCTCAAAATTTAACATACCTTAGCTTGCAAAAAGGTCCGAATATTTTTCCTTCATCTCGTCCTTCAATTTCCATGTAGCCTCACGTTCTGAGTGATTGCACCACTGGATCTTGATATAAGAAATTGTGCACCTTCATAATACTTGTTCCTTTCTATCAACCACACATACGGGCTGCTCAGGATATGTTAAATCTTCTTTAAGCCGCAAGGGGGCCACTTTTATAGGGGGTCATAGAGATTGGTGTGGTACCAGAAATTAAATCAATTGCAGATTCAATTTCTCTATCTGGTGAAAAGCCAGGGAGGTCTTCTGAAAAGACATCAGGGTATTCATTCACTACTCGGATATCTTCCAATCTTTGATCTGATTGTCTGGTATCAACTACAGTGGCAATATATGTCATACTCCCCTTTCTGAGTAGCTGCTTAATTTGCATAGCAGAGACAACTCGAGGGAAAGTATAAGCACCACTACCTATGAAGCTGAATTCAGTGTCTATTGGGACCTGAAAGTTTACCCATTTTTCATGACAGTTAATGGTAGCAAAGTGTGACGCCAATCAGTCCATACCAAGAATTATATCGAAGTTATGCATATCTTTAACTATCAAATCAGCAGTCAAGTCTCTATTTACTATCGGACAAGTATTGCAGATCTGTTTAGCAATCATCTCACTCCCAACAGGGGTACTAATTTGCAAATCATACTCTAACGGCACACAAGGCAGGTCATATTTTTGCGCAAATATAGATGACACAAAGAAATGTGTAGCACCAGAATCAAACAATACATGAGCATAAACAGAAGCAACTAGTAAGGTACCTGACGCCACAGCGTTGGATGCCTGAGCATCCTGCTGAGTCAGTGCGTAAATACGATCCTGTGTGTGCGGTCTCCCTTCTATCTGCTGCTTAGGAGAAGAAGACTAAGCTGACTGAACTGGAGCAGGAGAAGCTTGCACTTGCTGGGTCCTTGTAGCTTGAGGCCTCTGAACTAATCGAAGGTCTTGTTGAGGACACTCAGCTACCTTATGACCTTGCTGGCCGCATCTGAAGCAGGCGTCGGATAATTGTCTACAATGTTCAGTCTTATGCATACCACCACATGCATCACACTTAGGCTTATCTTGCTGATGCTGAGTAGTCTTCTCATAGAATCCCTGCTCCCCTGATTGCCAAGGTTGGTTATGAGATTTTGCAGTCCTACTGGAATTCTGTCCACTATGAGTATCATCATCTCTGCTCCTCTTCTTTTGTATTCTATCTTTTGTATCTTGTGTTTTCTTCCAGACAATTTCTAGATTCTTGACCCTGTCTACCAGATCATCATAGTTTGTTAAGTGTACTATGGCCAAACCCCAACATAAGTGAGTTTTCAATCCTTCTTCAAATCTCCTCATTCTGGACTCTGCATCCATAACGAGGGTGGGAGCAAACCGAGAGAGCCTATCAAACTCTGCCTCGTACTCATCCACAGTCATAGTTCCTTGAGATAAATTGAGAAATTCCCTTTCTAGCTCCCTCAGATGACTAGAAGGGAAATACTTCGAGTAGAAGGCAATACGAAACCTCTGCCAGGTAACTGGCCCATGCTCATGTGCTAACGTGTGCTCCACAGACTTCCACCAATGATGAGCTCAGTCCTGAAGCATATAGATAGCAAATCTGACCTTCTCTTCATCAGTGCATTCTATTGCCCTGAAGGCTTTTTCCGTTTCATCTATCCAAGCTTCGGCCTCCTGAGGACTAGTGGTGCCCTTAAAAGCCGAAGGAGCCATTCTCTTAAATTCTGCTATACTCCTTTGCTTAGGAGGAGCAACATCCTGTTGGACTGGCTACTAAGGTTGTTGCCTTTGTTGGCGTACTAACCCGATAACCTCCTCAATCAGTTCGAGCACATGAGTTTGATTTCCAACAATAGTTTCTGGAGTTGATTGACCCTGGGGCCCTGAGCTTTGCGATGCCTTGCCCGCTTGGTTAATAGGGACTCTTCTCCGAGAGCCCCCAACCATCCGATTTAAGCTACGAACATGGCGAGGCGGCACTCTGATTTAGTGAAAATATATAAATTTTATAAATTTATCCAAATAAAATAATACAAAATGGTTAACAAAACAAATGAACATTATCCCCTTATCTGGTTCCTACCTGCTGACCCAAAGATTGATTTAAAGATTAATTTTGATGATCACAAAACCTTGAAGTATAATTACTAATGTTTGTGTT
>JAOXJJ010000819.1:8884963-8898014 GCA_025769935.1 Phoenix roebelenii
TGTAATAAATCTTTTCTATAGGGATCAAATACAAATTACAGAAGACACTTTTATGAAATAATATACAGCCAAGGGCTTAACTGCAAAATTTCATTTATTGGCTAAATGGGTTCGGATTTCGGATTTCGGGTTTCGGGTTTCAGGTTTCAGGTTCCGGATTTTGGGTTTTGGGTTCCGGATTCGGGTTCGGGTTCCGGTTCCGGTTCCGGTTTCGAGCTCAGATCTGAATTGGGCCCAAGTTGGGCTCACAAGGGTACTGCCTAACTGGGTCTAACCGGACTGGATTGGGCCTGCAATGGACAGGGCCCAACGGCCATCATACTGCTCACGGCCCACAGTGGGCCTTCTTCCTCACCGAGCTCCACATGGACAGGGGAGATGGGAGAACAGAAGAGGAAGGGGAATCGGAGGGGTGGTCGGCTTGGGTGGCCGGCCTAGGTAGTCGGGAGTCGTCGCCCGGTCGACGGCCAACCGACCGCAGCGGCGGCCAACGATCGCTGCGGCGACAAGCATGAAGACAACCAAGCATGGTCTCGGTTTGGGGGCAAAACAAAGGGAAGAACTCAAGGATGTTTAGCAACGGAATAAAGAGAAAAAGAAGGGGCTTACTGACGAGTCGATGGAGGCGGTGGATCTCGATCGTGGAAGGCTCGATCCGGTGTCAAGCGGCGGCAGCGGCGGCACTTTCCGAAGGGGAAGTAGATCCATAAACAGGGGAAGGACGTGAGGGGATTTGGACGGTGCTCGGCCAGGAGAGCACGTCGGTCACTCAGGAGGCAAGAACAGAGGAAGGAGAGGGAGAGGAGAGGGAGGAGAGGTAGAGGAGGGGCTCGGTGGTGATGTGGGAAGGAAAAGAGGGGTTTTTATCATCCCCTCGTAACGGCTCTCATTCGCGAAAATCGCAGCGGTCGAGCGTGATCCGCGGCCGTGATTGGCCGCGGTTTGACCGGAGGGGGGGTGCCACAGGATGCCCGCGACGCCTTGCCCCAATTATTCCCGAAGGAGCCGGAAAGGATTGCCATCGCGATTCTCTGTCCGGTTCCTTCCATATTAGGATCGGGGCTGAAGTTGGCTGGGGCTGCCGACTTCAGCCCCGTATCTCACAAGACCCCAGTCCCCCAGCCGACTTCAGCCCCGTATCTCACAAGACCCCAGTCCAAAATCGACATGCTACAATGAAAATTTTCTTCCATTCACAGCTGAAATGGCCGGCATCCAAACTACCTAAACCGAGCTGCATTTTCTAGAGTTGTTTGGATGTCCCATTAGGCAAAGTAACTTGGATCTTGGACAACACGTCAAATAGCCCAAAACTGATTCTCCTGATCGACAAACAGTCCATGATTTAATAGAGGAGGGTCATGTAAGGGGAGACGGGTTCACTCTTATTGTCAATCATTAGAACTAGCTCAATGGAAGGATTCATCACAATCTAAACTTCAAAGTTTATGCAACTCTGCATAATCTACCCCATATACGAAGGATAGCTGATGCCGTGGCAGCGAAACTATTTGGTTTTGGTGTCCCTCACCAAGCTAGCCACTCGAGTCTTCGATGGGAGGACCTTACAGGCCTCGATGTGGTATTCGACTACGAAGACCTGGAGAACATTCCAGAAGATATAGAGGCAACAATCGGTCCATCTACCTACTTTGTTTCAAGCACGATTAAGTATGATCGACCAATCTTTTGAAGACACATTACCCCCAAGGCTAGCATCCAGGCAAGGAAACCAGACTGAGCACTACCTAAAACCCATGATAACTGCCCTTCACTCCTATTATCTTCTTTTCTTTCCCTTTCCCTCCACTAAAAAACTCCCAAACATCAAAATTTTTAACTTTTCCTTCCATTCCATTTCTTTCTCCTCAATTCCAAGTTTTCAAACAGAGCCTAAGGGAACCAACAGGAGTGCTCAGATTAGAGCAAAGAAAGTCAAGTTGATGGGGATAGAGGAACTAGATCTTCGTCCGAAGACGTACTATTTACAAATTCATTAACCAACAAGGAGGTGAAGGCCCTAGGCAAAAGATGTGGTATACTATTTGTCATGCCCTAACCCGATATTGTGAGATGGGATTTGCGTCAACTGCTGCACACTCATAGGAAGCTCTCCTTATGAGCATGCAAGGCATCTCAACATGATATCAATAATATGCAGTGGAATAATTTAAACTAATAATCTGCAATCTTTATTTCATTGACTAACTCAACTTACAATGTCTCACTATTCTAACATTAGTCTAAGGTAACACATTAATTTAAATAAACTCTAATCTAAAATAGTTTGTACCACTGTTCTTCTAATCGCTCTTCCAAATTAGAAAATCCCAGTAGGCTAGTTCTCTGAATCCGTAAAAAAACAAGAAATCGTATAATGAGCTAAACAACCCAGTAAACAATGATCACTTTTTCTAAATCAGACTATCAAATAAATAATAATTTATAGAAAATAAGCATATATGCAATACTCTTATACGAATCAAATCTTTCTTAAAATTATATTCGTGGATTCAAATTCATTCAAATATTCATTTTATTTTATCGATCCTAAGTTATGACCACATCATCCTGTGGCCGAGTCATAACACTGACTAATCATCTTACGGTGGGCTGAGCATCATTTTGCAGCAAAATTCTTCAAGACCGATAGTCTACTAGCGGTATGTCAATAATCATCTTGGACATGACCTTTAGCATAAATCATGTACCAATGTATTAGCCCCCATTGGCGGGTCCTCAACATAGCAAGGTGGAAATTCAATTAATTCTCAGTTTCATATTTCAATTCTAAAATCATGCGGTGTCAAAATCAATCAATCATATCTATAATAAGATCATATATCGTCATATTATTTCAAAAAAATATTTTTCGTATATACTATCCATCAAATTCATGCATCATGAATAATACCACTCAAAGGTTATGAATATAATATTTTAATAATTGCTGATATTGTTCATAAATTATTTTTTTTCAAATCAACAAATTCAACTCAATAGCTAAGAACTACGACCACATCATTTTGTGGCAGGATCATAACACCAACTAATCATCTTACAGTGAGCTGCACATCAACTTGTAGCAATATCCTTCAAGACTGTTGGTCTGCTGGTGGTATATTACTAATCATCTTGGACACAACCTCGAGGACAATTGCCAACGAACTAGCCCCCATTGGCAGGATCCTCAACATAGCCCGACTGCAAGTCCAAATCTATTTCGATTCAAAACTTCTTTTCTCAAAACATGTACAGTATTCCCAATCAAAAGAGGCGATATCAAAATCAATCAAATATAATCAATACGTTCAATTAAGAGTCATACAATATTCTCGGACAAGGCATATATCACCATGCATCAAATTCATAAATTAAAAATAATTTGATTCAATTTTTTTATAATTTGCTGATAAATCTAGAAAAATTTATATTATTTACCTCGAACATAATCCAACTAACAAATCCAATAAATCTCGAAAGTTTTTCTTAGATTCCAATATTTAAAAATTATAGTTTTAATTAAAATTTATCATGATTATTCCAAGAATAGGACCCTAATTCCAATACCCTCATAGGGCTGATCAGGCGGAAATACCTGACACCCCAATCGATTTGATCAAAGTAAAATTTATTGAATCATGTTCGGACTAGGGAATAGAAGGTTCAACAAAGATTTGGGCGAGCAAATCTAACATTGTTTGGCATAGACTATGACGGGCTAACATACTGTCCGACGACCCTAGATCAGGACCCTTCACCAGGGTCAATTTAAAATCGCTAGGAAGAGTCCCTACTGAATCCTACTCTAGAGAGAGTAAAGAGAGAAAGTTTAGGTAGAGAGAGAAAGTTTGGTGGGGAGAGAATCTCGGACCGAGTTCAAATAGGAGTCTATGTTTGGTTGTCAATGGCATGATCAACCTATTCAATTAACATGCCTGAACAAGAATCAAGAGAGAGAAACTTTGTAGAGAGAGAAAGCTTGGGGAAGAGAAAGAAGAGATCGAAGAGAGAGGAAGAGAAAATAAGGTCTCTCTCTAGCCAAGGAAAGAAGAAGGGAAAGGAAGAAAGTGGCTGCAGGTGGTGCTTGAGATCGAAGACCCACGACCGCCACTGTGGAAGGCAGCAGATGGCAACCGGTCGTCGACGGCGAGGAAAAAAATCTTCCTAAAATAGGAGTTCGCCCCCCTAACCAATTAAACCGAGACATTCCAGCAATGGGAGCCCCGACCACAGCTGGAAGCCATCGTGAGGCACCGGCGGAGACCTCGGCAATAAGATCCGTCAGCGCTACCAGCCAGAAAAAATAAACAAAATCGAAAAAAATCAAAGAGAATAGGAAAAACAAGGCATCCGATTCTTCACAAAAATCCGGCGATCGTCGGCCAGATTCAAGGCTTTAAAAATACAAAAGAATGAGGAGAAGATAGATCAAGTTTAGCTGGGACCTTACCTGGTTCTTGGTGGTGAATGGAAGTGACAACAGCGTCGGTAGTGGCCGGCGTTCAGGGACAAAAACCAAGAAAATCTCCAGCGTTCAAGCTTAGATCTCCGGCGAGGAAGGATGGGGAGACCAAGAAGGGCTCTATATAGCCTCGATCACGATCGAAATCCGACCGTTGGATTCCTTCCGATGAGCATGGGAAGAAGAAGAAGACTCCATCTCTTCCCAGCTCGCATGTGATGCACACGTGCATTATATTTTCTTTTTTCTTTTCTTTTGGGCCAAAGCGATTGGGCCGGTCAAATGGACCGGGCCCAGTTTGCTAGGTTTTGCACTATTCCCATATGCTGATGACTACGTGGTGGACAAGATCAAAAGTCTGGAAGCTCTAAGGTGTCCATACCAACACCCCCAGTAGAAACCTAGACCAAGTACACCACTTGAGAGGAGGAAGGAAGACATTTACAAGCAATCAATGGAATGCATCATGATAGCTCGTCAATGTGGGACTCGCATCGTTTGGAAAGTTCTGACCTTTTATATATGTTTGGTTGTGGGATCATATAACAGATAAAGGCCACACCTCTAGCCTTATGGTGCTGTACAAGAAGGTGTTGTTTTGAAAGATCTGTAATCTTGAATGGTCGGGTACTTCTACTTATTACAGTCCTATTCAGTGACCAGACTTTCTTCTTTATATGTGATTATGGCCATTCTAGTTTGGAACGTTAGAGGTCTCAGATGGAAATTAGAGAAAACAGTAGTTCAAGACATTGTGCTGCAATCTAAATGTATGATCACATGTTTTCAGGAAACTAAATTAAGCACCGTCATAGATGAGTACCGCTGACTTCTATGGAAATAGGGAGTTAGGGCTTTGAACTAAGATCCCTAAGTTTGACTTAGAGAGAGAAAGAGGCTGAAGAGGGAATCTCAGTCCAAGTCTTGGTCATATCCTAATCACAACCCCGGTTCGAGTGGTTCAAGTTGATCATTAGGGGAAGTCTAAGCCTGCTCAATTAGAGTCCGGGATTAGTTAGTTTTTTTTCCTCTTGGGCAAAAATGAACACAACCTACAACGGATGAATAAGGCCCAAAATGAATGATCATGACCCACAAAGAATGGACAAAGCCCAAAATGAATGGACGCGACCCAAAATGAACATGGCCCACAATGGATAAACAGAGCCCAAAATGTACACGACCCAAAATGAATACAACCCACAATGATTATAGCCCACAATGGATAAACAGGGCCCAAAATGAATAAACCGGTCCCATAATAGACGAACAGGGCCCAACATGGCCCCAAATGAACACGACCCCAAAATGAACAGGGCCCGAATTCCCAAAATGACCAAGGTCCATAATAGATGGACGTGGCCCAAATTGAATGATCATAACCCAATGTAGCCCAAAATAGATGAACAAGGCTCAATAGATGAACACGGCCCAAATGGACGCGGCCCCAAAATGAGCAGAGCCAAAAAGCCCAAAATGAGCACGACCCATGATGGATGACAGGGCCCAAAATGAATGATTACGGCCCAACACGACCAAATGGATGAACCCGGCCCAAGTAGATGAAGCGGCCCAACACAGCCCAAATGGAAGACAGGAGGTTCTTCATCCCACTAAGAAAACAAGTAGGAAGGAGGAAAAGAACAAAGAGGGAAGAGGGAAGAGGGAAGGTCCGGCGGTGGCCAAGCCTGGATGGCTGGAGGTCGACGGCCAAGCCTGGATGGCCGGAGGTCGACGGCCAAGCCTGGATGGCCGGAAGTCGACGGCCAGCTGATAGTAATGGTGGCCACTGCAGCGGCCGGCATGGATGAAAAACTGAGAACATCCTCGGTTTAAGTCTGGCTTGGATTATCTAGAAATACAAGAAGAAATGGAGCTCACCGGCGAGTGGCAGAGAGGATGGATCTCAGCCGAGGGTAGTTGGTCCGGTGGGCTACCGGCGGCGGCGATGGCGCTTTTAACGAAAAATGAGCAGCAATGCTCGACCCAAAAAAAACAGAGCAATAGAACAAGAAGATTTTCAAGGGATAGCACTCGGTCGGGGTGGCGCGCTGGCCACCAGAAGAGGAGGAGGAGGGAGGAGAAAGGTCCGTGGTGTATCAATGGCAGAGGGTAGAGAGATTTATTGAGAGGGTCGTGGCTCGTTCACCGTCGGGATTCTTGTGGCGATTGAGCGAGATCGACGACCATTCAAGGCAGCCACGAAGTTGTCACAGAGCCGCTGCGGGGCTGCTGTAGATCCCGCCTCCGTTACCCTGAGGAAGGAGGAGCAGAGAATCGCAATCCTCTATTTCGGCCATGGGCGGAAGCTAATTAGGTCTGTTAGCGTCAGCCCAGACAGCCCATTCTGCTCCGGATCTCACAGAATGGAACTTCTAAAAGTCTCTTTCCAATCCTATGCACCCTTGCAACGAATCAAGAAATAGCAGTAGCTGATTTTCTAAACAGCGAAGATCATATAACACAGGTTCACAACCCATTATCAGCAAGAGATCTGGAGGAATTTGAGATATTGAGGGGGTACTCAGCAACGTTATTACTAGAAACGCATTGGATAAGATAGAATGGAAGTGGTGCAATTCTACAACTTTCTCGGTAAACAAATGTTGCAGATTCTTCTGCCATGGGGGTGCAACATCGGAATTCGCGTCCATTGATCAGAAGCTGCCACTTCCAGAAAGGGTAAAAATATTTAATTGGCTATCCTTCAATAATAGAATCCTACTGGAAGATAATATGAAAAAGCGTAGATGGAATGGACCCATACACTGTCTACTATGTGGAAAGGAGGATGAGATATTCGACCATCTCTTTGCAAAATGTGAGTTCATTCAATCCATATGGGGAAACTTTCGAAAAAAAATATCCATGCAGCCAACACCCAACACATTCGAGGAGATGTGGACTAACTGGAGACAAAATAATGCAGGAAAAGAATCAAAAGATGGGTGGGCCTCCCTGCTGACCACGACATGCTGGAGAGGGTGGAGGGAAAGGAATAACAAAGCATTCAGGTTTGAAGCTAAAGCTGCTAGTGAGATGCGGAAGCATTGCCTTTTCCTCCTGCGAAGTTGGATGTCATGCCATGCATGAAAATATCAAAGACTAGTTCAACAGATGCTACAGGAAGGACATGGACGAACCTAACAATCAACTCACCTTTAGATACCAGCAGCTAATCACATGTTAAGCATCATCTTGTTATTGGCCTCCGATAATGTTTATTCGCGTCGTCTTATTGTTTGCTCCTGACAATTCTTGTAAAAGAGCATCAGGTAAATCATCCACGATGGTTATATGAGTCGTCTAATTATTAGCTTCAGATGATGCTTACCAAAAAGCGTCGGAAGAGCCCTTTCCTCCACTTCTGAGGCTTTTAAGCGTCGTAATATACCGACAATAGTAAAAAGCATCAGCAAATTTTGGCGCGGTAGCCAAATTACCAACTCTTTTTTCTAGTGTCGGCAGATCACAGTCGGGAATTTCTATTTTTTCTATGGTGTTGAGACTGTACAAATAATTTGTTATGGAAGAAAATTTGGTCGATCAGTAGAAATAAATAAAGTAAATTACCAAAACTCTCCTGAGGTTTACGTTTATTATATTTACACTCAATAGTTTATAAAACCTACACTTACACCAAGTTAAATTGACGATGTTAGTGAATTCAGTTATCTTATATAAAAAGTCAAAATTGTCCCTGAGTAATGTGTAAATCATAAAAAGCTCTATGAAATTAGGGATAAATTATGCTTACATAGAATTATTTAAAAAACCTATGCTTATCCCCGGAGTTTTATTTTTATCCAATATTTTAATCTATAACTTAATAGAATGTTAGCCAAATTTTTAACTTAAATGGGACCTAAATGTCACATTAGAAAAAAATAAAAAAAGATCAAACTAGCCTTAGGTGATATAACATCCACCCAAGGAGAAGAACAATCGTGAGGCGCCATGTGTCTGGAGTTTGATCTTGATGAATCATTAGAAAAAAGCTATGTGCCAAGAAAAAAACAATCTAGATCTTTCAACCAAAATGCCTCTAAAATTTTCTGCTACAGAGAGCTTGTATCAAGAGTTTTGTCGCTTGAGCCAGCCTATTCATGGTCATAGCTAGGCCATAGAACCGCCACTCATGCACTCTCTAAAAAAAATGTTCTCATGTATGTACTGATTTGAATCCATTTGATGATAGGTTGCCAAAGCTATCAAAATTCAATATATAGATAGAGAAATCCTCATCCACAGTGACAATGCTAAGAAATCATGTTCACAGTACTGGACAAGTAGAACTTAGAATCAATAAATGATACAACAATATCTCTGATCTCTGTAGCATGGTAGATAGGGATGGGAGAAGAAAGTCTGATTAGAAAAGACACTCATTGCTAGATGCTGGTCGAAAATTAAAGATGCCCATTGCCAGATGCCGGTTGAGAAGAAAGCTTCTAGTCAGTCGCTCATAATGGGGTGGCGAAGCAAGAAAAAAAATCCTAGCCACTCAATCTTGATGAGGAGAAGACTCTTAAAGACGGAAGACTTCAAAAAGATTGGAGAGTTAGAAAAGTGAAAAAAGACCCTTTATTTTCTTATAGAGATAATTTTGATTTTTTACAATAGATAAATGGGTTCACCAATACTGTTAATTTAACTAGATGTAGTTATAGGTTTTACAAAATATTGAATGTAAGTGTAATAAATATAAACCTTAGAAAATATTCTGTAAGATTATTTTGATTATTTCAAAAAAATATATAATATTTGGTTTCCATTAAAAGTTAACGGTTTGGCTAATACTCTACTAACATTCTACTGTGCTATAGGTTAAAGTATTGGAAAAATAAACCTCAAGAGGGTAAATGCATATTTTTAATACTATTGAGTGTAAATATAATTTACTCCTAATCTCAGAAAAGTTTTTGTAATTTAGTCAAATAAATATTACCATTATAATTTGGAACTTTTATAATGCCAAAATAATCTAATAGAATGGCCATATTCTTTATATCCTTTTTCTCATTTGTTTTATAAACATAACATAACGGAGGACGGAGAAACCGTGATAACGGCCGTTATTTTAGACATCGTTGATATATTGTCCCTATCTAACTGTTGGGGGGAAAATGAGTCGTTCTGGCACATATAACCGCCCAATCAGGCGTCCGACCTGAAGGCGCCCGATCCGGCGTCCGACCTGAAGGCGTCCGACCCGGCGTCCGGCCTGAAGGCGCCCGACTTGTCTGCTGCGGTCACATCCTCCTGCAGTACGACCAGGGACCATGCTCTGCCACTGCCGTCAACAATTAATATGCATAGCCTTTGCTGATCTCCGGCTCACTCAACAATTAATGCGCATGGCCTCTGCTGATCTCCGGCTCACTCAACAATTAATGCGCATGGCCTCTGCTGATCTCCGGCTCACTCAACAATTAATGCTACCTACGGACCTCAAGCTCTCCACGACAGTCAGTCACAATGATACGCTGACTCCGACCTACTCTCCCATGGCAGTGCAATAATTCGCACGATCTTGAGTTAATTCATACAACATGCTTAATCATGCGGTAACTTCGCTCCGTCGTATCACAGGTAATCTAGTGCCTCCTATAAAAAGAGAATTCTCCCGTCTTAAAGGAGGCTGGACACTGAAATCCTGGACATATATTTTCTCATACATTTGCCCCCTCTGACTTAGGCATCGGAGGGTCAGCGCCGGAAACCCCGGCCACCGGCTTCTTGCAGGTCCCCTGGAGGATGCCGCCTGCCGATAGACTACCACCTGCCAACTCATGCTGGAGCTCCTCCCTCTCAGCCGAGTGGTCACCCCCGAGTCCAATTTCCAGTAGCAGTTGGTGCTAGAGGAAGGGCCCGAGTCGTGGCCATAAAGTTGAGAAGCAAAGGAGCCTCTAACGCCTCTCGGCGTCTCCCACCAAGTCCTGGACACTCTGTCTAGAATTCGCCATCTCCGGCTAATCCAGTTCTCCAAGTTCAGCCAGAACAGTTCGACATCCTGGTGCAGCAGGTTCAAGCCTTGGCCGCAGCCGTCCAAGGTTTGCAACGTGAGGGAGCCCCACTTGCGCCGCTTCCATAGGCCCAGGTCCAGCCAATGCCTCCTCCAAACGGATCGATGTCCCAGGGCCAAAACCTCCACGGCTTCTCAAGGACCAACAACGAGGAGCGATGCTGCTACCAGGGTTCAGCACGAGCGTCCCCCTTGAAAGAACCCCTAGCGAGGGGTCGAAGCAACGGGCCACAGCTATCAGAAGCTGAGTCGGTCCCAGGGCAACTTGCACCAGAGCAAACCACCGTGGCGATCCCCTAGAGTGGAAAACTCGACAGGAAGGTCGAGAAGCTTGAGCGCCAGATTGAGGCGCTCCACAGCAAGAAGGCGAGATGTGAGGGTGACTGAGTTTACCACCAAGTCCCCCTTCTTCCGTCAGATCGAGGATGAGCCGGTCCCATCAAGGTTCAAAATGCCCCAGGTGGAGCCCTACAATGGTACGACAGACCTTCTCGACCATTTGGAGAGTTACCGAGCCCTCATGGCGTTGCAGGGGTCCTCGGAGGCTATGCTCTGCAAGGCCTTCCTAGCGACACTTCGGGGAACGGCTCGGCTCTGAAGCCCAGTACAATGTCTTCCTTTGAGCAGCTCAGCAGGCAGTTCGCCACCAACTTCGTTGCTAGCCGACGTCAGCGGCGGACTTCGGACTCCTTCCTCGACATCAAACAAAGAGAGGGAGAGTCTCTCAAAGACTACCTCGACCGTTTTACCGCCGCAACTTGGGAGGTCCGGGAGCTCGACCAGTCGATAGCCATATCGGCACTTAAGACTGGAGCTCGTTCCTACAGGTTTCTCTTCTCTATTGAGAAGAGCTTTCCTGCTGACTTCACCGAGATGCTGGTCCGAGCTTGAAAGTATGCGAAGGCCGAAGAGGCCATTGCTTCCAGGCGGAGTGCGACCGAGCAGATCTCCAAGAAGCAGAAGAAACGCCGCGAGGAGCGCGGTCGTCCTAAAAGCCCGTCTCCTCGCCGAAACAAGAACCTTTCTCGGCTAAGGAGCCCACCTCGGCCGCGGGGATAGCTCCGACCAAGGTCCCCACCCCAAACAAGATCTCCGGCGAGGCCACGGGTACCCTCGGGGAGGTATAAGAATTACACTCCCCTCAATGCTCCCCGGACAGAGATCCTGATGGAGATCGAGGACCGAAATTATTTCCGGCCTCCACCCCCGATGCGGAACCCTGAAGCTTGGCGCAACCCTAGGAAGTACTGCCGCTTCCATCGAGACCACGGCCATGACAATAAAAGATTGCTTCCAGCTTTGGGACGAGATCGAGGTGCTCATCCGTCGCGGAGTACTCAACCGGTTTATGCGAAACCGGCGTGAGGAAAGGAGGCCAGCAGAAAATGCAGCGCAGCCCGAAGATCCAAATGCCAACAGGCCCATCGCCGGCACCATCAACACCATTGGTAGAGGAAGCCCAGTTGGAGAGCCAGCCAAGGAAAGGGTTCCCCCGAAGCACCCCCGCACCTCTGAAGCCATCTCATTCTCGGATGAGGACTTGAAAGGAGTTAGGACTCCTCATGATGATGCTGTGGTCATCTCCATGATTGTAAACAAGTTTGATGTAAAGTGCATCTTAGTAGATAATGGAAGTTCGGCGAACGTTTTGTACTATGATGCCTATCAAAAAATGGGGATGATGGAAAACTAGCTTCGAAGAATGAATGCCCCACTGGTCGGGTTTACGGGGGATTCGGTCCCAGTTGAGAGCGAGGTCATCCTTCTAATTACGGTCGGGCTCGCCCCCCAAGAAAGTACCGTAAGGAAGGATTTTCTCATGGTTCATTTGCCCTCGGCCTACAACGTCATCCTTGGACGACCAGGGCTCAACGCCCTCCGAGCTATGGTCTCAACCTGTCACCTGCTCATGCGATTCTCCACCAACCAAGGAGTAGGCGAAATCCGTGGGGACCAGTTAGTAGCAAAACGGTGCTACATGGCGATCCACAAAGCAAAGCAACCGGCCAAAGCACTGAGCCTAGGGGAGCGACCGGCCGAGGCGTCAACTTCAACACCAGATCAGACACACTCCATCGAAACTTTGGAAGCATGGGACGGCCCTCAAAAGGAACGGATAGAGCCTGGTGAGCTTTTTACCCGAATTTCCTTACAAGAAGACTGCCCTGAGCTAATCGTGCAGGTCAGCTCCGGCCTAGACGCCCGTGAAAGAGGCTGCTTGATCGAGTTCCGGCGGGCCAACATGGACATCTTCGCCTGGTCGCCCGCCGACATGCCAGGAATAGATCCCGAGGTCATGGTTCACCGACTTCAGGTGAAACCGACCTGCAAGCCCGTGCGGCAGAAGAAACGGAGTTCCGCCCCGGAGCGACAGCGGATGGCGGCTGAGGAAATAGACAAACTTCTCGAGGCCGGTTTCATCCGAGAGGTCTCCTATCCAGATTGGCTCGCCAATGATGAGAGCACAAAAGTGCGACCTACATATCACTAAAATTAGTGTTATTGCTAACCGATAATGATAAATTCACTGGATTAATATTATATTTGGGTTTGACACAGAT
>JAOXJJ010000819.1:8907763-8921683 GCA_025769935.1 Phoenix roebelenii
AACTACAGCCCTGTTGACTTCTCTAAACACATGCTTCACCTAATGAATCCCTTCGTCCCTTAAAATCATCCAGATATCGTGAATCAAGGGATAGTCAGCAGCAACCCTCGGACCCCCTGCATCCAGCTGATGACCGTAGCCGAGTCACGCTCCAAGATGACTGAACTAGCTGAGAGCACACGCTGAGCGTATCGAAGATCTACCCAGGCAGCTCTCAGCTCCGCACCAGGAACCGTGAAGTCAAATAACTAACAGCCTCTCGCTGCTATGACCCTAGAGTTCGAGTACCTAATGATGAAATCTGCTTCACCCTTTGTGCCTCCATCCAACACCGACCCATCAAAATTGACCTTGAGAAAGCTTGAGGGTGGGGGCTCCCAGGTGAAAAACACCGTACGAGAAGCTGCCGAGGCAAAATGGGAACCCCAGATATCCCAAGCTATCAAAAGTCCTTCTAAGGAGGAAATATAACTAATCTTTGCCGCCTGCGCCCAGGCGCTCTCCGCACGAGCCTTGGCGATATGCTTTGCTTGTCGAAGATTCGAGCATTCCTTGCCGACTATTTCTGATATACTGTGCAGGTCGCTCTAACCGCCTCCTGGGGTGTCAATGGATTGCCCGACCACCAACGGATGGTCCATAAGAACTGGTCCCATATTTTTTTCTAAGATTTTTGTACTATATTGTCTAATAACCTGTGTATTATACCGACTTGATACGGTACTAATATGGTATAGAGACTCAACATGGTATTGGCTTGACAAATGATATGTTTGTTTTCTCATCTTTGCTAGGGTACCATATATCAGCGTGAGAATGTGCCATACCAACTCAACTTGTAGCTATAAGATATAGCTAGAATACTATGGTGGAAGACTTAGTTTCCCCCTAACAAACATATATTGAAATGTGATCCGAGTGGCACTCAACTAAAATCTCTCAAAACAAAACTAGAAAAAGATAGAGAAATCTCGAAAGTCTTTAAGTCTTCTTTTTTTTTCATTGATCCTTCAAAAAAATGAAGTATATAGCTTCTATGTATAATGTGAGGTCCGCTCTAACACAAGTTGGGTTGAATTTCTCATTCCAATTTAACCTCCTCATTGTAGATCTCAAAAAGATATCTAATTTAAAAATAAAAGATCATCTCAATTAGGCATCATAAGATCAAGTTATGGCCTCCAAAAGTTTGGTTGCAACTCGGCTTTCCGATATGGCGAATCTTGCTCTTAAACTCTATCCAGCCCCGCTCGTAGTGGTCAAAGTGGTCCATATCGGGTCTGAAGACTCTTCTGAATCAAGGCTCCCCCTGTTTAGAAAATTTAGCTCTCGCTAAATCAAAACTGAAGGCGAAAAAATGTATGCTTCCCCATCTCGCGGTTGAACTATCTAGCTTTGCTTGGAGATGGTTTCTAGTCTGGCTCTTCTTCCCAATTGAGTCTCAACAAACTACTTGCACTACTCCTACATCTCTACTTTATTGTAGGAATGCTCATTATTGTCCTTCCTTGTTGATGATTACTACGATGACTCCTCGATCTTGATCTCACTAGATTGATCAATGGAACCAAAGAACAAGAGCTTGGCCTCTCATAAGCAGTATCAGATTTTTGTACCGTCATCACAAACTTGTTGCAGACATTAACAAGTTGTTTCGCTTGGGCAGCAATTGCAAGGTCTATATTTTCTTGTATTTTAGAGGCATTGATCATAAACTTCTTTCCGTCCTTCATGAATCGAAACTTCTTCACATGTCGGTAGAAGACTTCATCTCAATCACAAAGGTACTCCGATAATCTGAAAAACATCTAAAAGAACAAATTCACAAGTTACTCATCGATATACCTCTCAATTATAGTGAATTTGAAGGTACATTTCTTAGTGATCTTCAATTCAACGTCCTTTTAAATCCAACCAAGAGAATAGGGATGTGGATGAGGCTTAGTCTGCAAATGTATGGCCCAACCCTTTAGCCCGGCCCATGACAGAAATAGGCACAAAGAAAAAAAAAAGAGAAAGGAAATGAAGTTCCCCTATTTGAGTCAACGCTTCAGCTCCTCTTTGACTCCGTCAGAGGCTAGGAAACTCTAGCCTTCATGTCTATTTAAGGGACCTCAACCTAATCCTTCGAGCCTCATCATTAATCACTGACTTCGCCACCGATTTGAGGGGATCCTTGAGTTTATTACTGTGGGTGATTGCTTGAGCTTTTCACCATCGATTCGGCCACCATCAATCTGGCCGGAAGAGCTCATTGGAGGTAAGTTCTTGCTGCTGACTCCACTCTTCTCCTCCTCTAGTTTTAGACCACCATTCCACCTTGAATCCAATTGATGAATCACTATAATGATCACGGACAAGCCTCCCCTATTTTTGTGTTTGGCTGACCACTAGCCGACGTGGCTCACAAGCATAAGCTTGCTGCTGGAGGCCACCGAGGGACACGGCTCATCTGCATCAGCCTACTATCGGATGCCACCGAGGGACGTGGCACACCGGTGACTGTCGCTGCTTGAAGCGGCTTTCCTCCATTCGAAAATAATAAATAGAGTGGTTCTCTCTTCTCCTTACTTATTTTTTCTCTCCTCTCTCTAGTTCTTTTCTCTACTTTTCTCTCTCTAAACTGATCTACGACCTGAGCGGACCTTGCAAAGGGCCATGATCTGCCCTGGTGCCCAAGCAGCCCGCAAGATCGATCAACCCAGCCTTGTTAAGTGTTTTTGAAACCTACTAATGATGAATCCTATCGAATGGCCTTGTTAAGTGTTAAATCGATCAATGAATCATGGGGCATAGACTCAATATGATTTCATCAGTAGATTTAATATCTTCATAAACCATGACACTCCTTATTAGATTTCAAATTTTTATATATTTTCTATGCTTATGATTTGTATAAAAATATGAAGATAGTATGAAATGTTGATGATAACATGTTTTCTTAAAATTAAGGATCAAGCATACGATATTATGAAACTTATGATTTATTATGAAATAATGATTCCATGAATTTTTTAATATTAATGATTCTTCATATTTATGAAAATTATATTTTTGTTATGAAAAAAATAATTTATTATTATTCATTCTACTGTTAAACGCTAATTTATCAACTACAAACTCTATATAGCTATTTAGAATTTTATTCATGTATGACTCAAGAAAATATAATTTAATAAATATGACTTAAAAAATATCTTAAGAATTATAACAAAAAGCTCTTAGATACTATGTATGACCTCTAAAAATAGGGTAGATCGACATCTGGAGCAGTTCCATACGACCCTGTCAGCGGATAATAGTAGTTGACATACGACCCTATTAGCAAATAATAGCAGTTGGCATACGACCCTACCAATGGATAATCGTAGTTGGCCTATGATCCTGCCAGCGGGTAATAATAGTTGGTATATGACCCTACCAACGGGTAATAATAATTTGTGTTTATCAATTACGATCCTATTATGAGTATAATAGTAACCTTAGCATTTAGTCTAAGAGAAGTGACTTGATCAATAATATGGTTAAATGGTAAATAATTTATAGTTTTATTTATGCTATACACATGGAACCATGTTTATGACATATTGATGATATTGCATGCATAACAAACTTTATGACTTACTTTATCATATGATATTATGAGATATTCTATCTTGCAATAATTGTTGCTTTCACTTTATGATGCATCGATTCATGCAAAAAAAAACTTATGCTTGATCCAGTAAGTTAGTGAAAGGCTTACTTATTGAGCCGTCTCTCTATTTTAATTTTTCTTTCTCCAAGCAAATAGGATTAGTAGGGTCGAAGGATGGTCCGAATTTAGAGTTCGTGCTAGCAACCTTGGCGATCTATATAGCAGAACTTCAGTTTTTCAACTGATTATGAATTTGTAGTTCAGTAATTTTCTAAATTTTGAGGATTATAGCTTTTGTATTTATATTTTGATTTAGAAAATCTGAACCAATAATGGTTGTATTTAATGGATAATAAAATTGGATTTCTATTTATTCTATTTTGTTTGAGATAAATTTGGATGCTAAATGAAATGTTTGGCTTTTTATTATCGTGGGTTGTATCCCTTGATAGCACAGCCATGACATGCTGTGGATCTAGGGCGTGACATGCAATCCCAACTTATGAACCAAATTTTTAGAGATGGGGTTCTCCTGGCTTCTACGACCTATAATAGCCTCAATGATACTCTACTTGGATTTTTAAGCGGAAGAGTTTCTCCCGCACCACTAAATCTGCTTTAATGTTGTCTCGGTTTCCTCGCCATCAAGCTCAACTTCTACAACATTGAGAACCGCATTTTCCTTCTTTTTAGAATCTTTATCCCTCTGCATCTTCTTCTTCAACCGCAACTGGGGGTAAAGTTTCTAACATTTCGTCTTAATATGTCCACGTTGGTCATAATAATCGCAGTAATTTTTTTGAGTCATATTGGCTTACTTCTGGCCCTACTCTCTCTTTTGGCTTGATTCTTTGCCGCCTTTTTTAAACTTGTCGCCCTTTTTATCTTTCTTAAGCTGATTCTTCTCCTCAATCTCTATGGCCTTCATGCTGGCTTCACTAATATCTTCAACTTTGAAGAGTTTCAGCTCCTTTTGGATGCTCTCATGGAGACCTTCAATGTATTTCATGAAAGATGCATGATCGTTAATGGAGATTCTGAGGGAGATTGTTTGCTTATGAAACTTGGTGATGTAGTCCTAGACAGACTGATGATCCTCCTACCGCATGTACTATCACTTGATCCACTGATCCTCCTCATGGTTGATTGTGTAGAATTGCTTCTTGATTAGGCTCTTGAATTTATTCTATGTCAAGTTCAAAACATTGTTGTTCCTTATGTACGAATTCCACCAGATAAGAGCATAGATAGAAAGCTTGAGAAAGGTAAAAGCTACCTTTTGGATACTAAAGTATCCATAGATAGTAAAACATGTCTCTAATTGGTCTAGCCAGTTATCTAGCTTTTCTGTATTAATAACCCCATCATATACAGGGATCTCAATTCAAGCCTTAACTTTAAACAATTGAAGAAAGAGATTTTTCATATCCGTAAGTCGCTTATTTGCATCCTCCATGGTGGATCTTCATCTTGAGCCGTAGGAGACAGCATCGCAACAAGAGATGTTGGTGCTTGTGCTGAAGGTATCGCCAATCTTCTTCTCCAGTTGTATGAGACGTTCCTTCATCTTATCATCACCTATTGAAGAAGAACTAGCAATCATACTCGTCTTTGTCTTTTAACGTACTTGAAGCACTGATAGCCCTTCTCCTAATTGCTTGTATTGCTCACATGTCTGGACCATAAACAAAGGCTCCCACAAATATAGGGGATCGGAGCTCTGATACCAACTTGATCTGATCGAGAAGAAGGAAGATTTCCTTCACCTGCTCAACTCGAATATCTCAAATGAAAAGTAGAAGAAGATAGAGGAATCTTGAAATTAAAGTAGGACTTTTAGTTCCCTTTTCTTTAATTGATCCTTCACAAAAATAAGGTACATAATCTCTATTTATAATGTGAGGTCCTATCTAATACAATTTGGGTCGGATTTCTTTTCATAATCCTATTAGAACTTTTTTTTCTAAAATAGACATCTCTAGTAGAAAAAAAGCTACAAATATCGAGGAAGTAGATTTCGACTTTTATATTAACTCTTCCTTCTGTCTCTCCGCCTGATTCTTTTTGGATAGAGAGCTACGCCCGATCAAAATCTTACCCAAACAAAACTTTCAGTTTGACCAGTCCGTTTCGGGGTCTAATGTTGAAATTTTATACCAATTCAATCTCTTAGTTGTAGATCTCAAAAAGATACTCAATTTTAAAAAAAAAAACATCTCAATTGAGCATCGTATGATTAAGTTATGGTCTCTAGAAGTTATGACTAAGTATGATTAAGAAAAAGTGGTCTACATCAAGTCTGAAAATCCTTCTAGATCAAAATGTTACATGCTTTAAGATTGAAATTTTAGAAAATTTGCCTTGTTGCACTGAATATAGTTTTTCTTTTTCTTTTTTAAGAATAAGATGGATTTCTCCTTTGATTTCCTTTATCGAAAATTTGAAATGAAAAATTCCAAACTATGAGTGATAATGAAAACTTAATCTAGAATACACTTGTCCAAAAAGAGTTTATGCCATTAGAGATCTTATTTGAAGCCGTACTGCTTTGATGACAATATTCTGAATTACAATTTATTTTTTGCAAGACTTTCTTTTAAGATCAAGATAATCTTCATTGGTCATAACATATGTCCTTTGCATTGGCTAGTGATACTTTATGCTCCTTCGCAAAGAAATTGGTAGAGTTAGATCGTCTTGTTCAGAAGATGACCTTGGAAAGCTTGGGCACTGACAAATACTTTGATTCTCACATTGATACCACTAAGTACTTGCTGCGACTAGCAGAGTATAGGGCTCCACAAACTTCGGAAACCATAGTGTGCATGCCTGAGCATACTGACCATAGCTTGGTGACTATAATTTGCCAAGATCAAGTTAGCGGCCTTGAGATACTAACGAAGAACAGAGATTGGATTACAGTTCTCCCATCACCCGATTCCTTCACCATCATGACTGGTGATGCATTTGAGGTATGATCACTTATATTTCTGTTCAATTCAAATGATATATGGCATGAAAAATACAAACTATTGATAATTAAGAAGATTATTGGTCAAGTTATGATATCCGAGTTAAAAAACTCTGAAATTCATAGGCATGGAGCAATGGAAGACTAGTTCCCCCACGCCATAGGGTCGTGTTAAATGGTGGCAAAACAAGATACTCTTCCATCTTATGTTCGTTTAGGAAGGACGGTCACCTGGTGCAAGCCCCAAATGAGCTAGTGGATAAAGAACATCCGCTGCTCTTCAAGCCATACCTTCACGGTGACTACCTCAATTTCTGCATCACAGAGGCTGGCTATAATGCACAACATCGCCTCAGGGCTTTCTGTGGGTTGGGAGAAAAGGGAGAAGAAGTATAAACTTCTCATCAGACATCTATTACGCCAGCTCAAACCTAGTCCAAGGATGGTTAATACGGAAGAATGTATCTTTGAGAGAGTAGTTAATACTTAAACATGAGTTATATTAGAAGATTCTCACATCGTGCTATGGAGTTGAATAATGCTATATAAGAAAGAACGATCTGCCGAGTAAAGTTTGATATTTAATAAAAATCTATTTTTAAAATAATTAGAAAACAAGAATTTCTAAAGCCTACCTCAAATGGTTCAAACATGATTGCTTCGGTTTTGGCAGGCTGACGGCATGTCGAAGGTTCCGAGCAAGTGCACATTGATAGTTTAGATTAAGGAGCCATCTGATTTTATTTATCTTTTAATTTTACAATTATTCATTATTATAGAAGGATATAATCACTCGTTTTTAATGAATTCAATCGCCTCTATTTTACAAAAATAAATGTCCCAGCCATTCATATAACTACCTGTGCCATTTCAGAGGAAGTACCATGCTTGTTAGAAAGACTGCAAATCCTTGATCCTGTATAAATATCCAAGATCCATCCAGCGAATAACCGATGTGAGACTAAACACACGCCCACATGGGTCTTCACATACTTTCTCCATTCAAGCTCCGACGTGCTAAGAGTTCAAATCCATTCAAATCTAATCACAAACACCACGATCGACCCGTGGTCAGCTCCGATAGAACTGTGCTGCAGTGTCTCCTAGTCCATATAGATTATAGGTTGGGTCCGCTCTGATACAATTTGTCACAACTCAGGATCTCACCTAAAATAGCTAGCTAGAAGGTATATTTGGGTTTCTTGATCCTATATAAGTATGCAAGATCTACCCAATGAATAATCGATATGGAACTAAAAACACACGCCCGTACGGGTCTTCACAAAATCACTAGACCGCATTCCATCAGAAAGTTTCCGGTTGAAGTAGTAGAGGAGGCAAGCAAGGGCTCTACACTTGCAAGCGCAAATGAGATCCCCGGGCATATCCTTCTACCAGCTCCAGAAGGTAGGAAATCAAAGTTGGTCCCCTTCAAGTCCAAATCTCTCCGGCTCGAACTCTTCTGCGTCGTCCCAAATTTGTGGATCCCACCCTACCCTCACCTTCTCGGGAATCCCGTAACCGAGTATCTCAACCCTCTCTTGGGGCTCTCGAGGGACTAGCAGGGGAACTGGTGGGTGCAACCTCAGGGTCCCTTTGATGACTAGTTTCAGGTAAATCATTTCACTAGCCTCCCTCTCAGTAACCTTCGTTTTCCTGCCAAGCAACTCCCTCACCCCTGCTTGCGCCCTCTTCATTACTCTTGGATTCCTCATCAGCTCTGCCATGGCCTGCTTGCGAACGTGATGTCGTGGGTCTTCATGATCTCCCCGGCTGCTTCAGGGAAGGAGGCAACGAGGGTGTTCACCTCACCGAGCTTTGGCGTTCTTGGACTTCCCTGGGTCAATACAACATGGCATTAGTATTATTATCAATGATGAACTGCATCAATTAACTGTACCCCAATTAACTACAGCCAAAATGTTGCCTATCATAGTTGGAACATTAGTATTATTACTGCTAAAGTCTCCATCAATTGCCCATTTCGTGATCCAATCGGCCGCCTGATTACCTTCTCTGTAGGTGTGGGTTGCATAGAACATAAAACAGACCCTCTTCCAATGTAGAATGTTCTTTAGCAGAGGGTCGAAGGCCTCCTTTCCTTGTTTTCTTGCATGAATCCATGTTATGATAGTGGAAGAGTCACTTTCAATCCATATTTCAGTTGCGTGGAATCTGAATAGTGTATATTTGATATCTGGGTAGCCAAACAATTTCTAATACCGTGGCTACTTGATGCTCTGTGATACTAGGAGCATGCAGCCACCTCTCTGCTATTCAATGACAAATTGCGATTGCTAAACTAAATCTGAACTTGGAATGGTAGTAACACTCCTATCTGCTCCGCAACTAAGAATTTTAGCTTCAATTATTTTTTATGATGCATTTCTAAAAACGTATGCCTTGATAATCAGAAATGCGGTCCCATAGGGGGCTGCTAATCACAAATGCCCCTGGCTAGCGGAGGCTAGAGAAAAGCTACCGATCATCATTGACCTTATCATTGGAAAAACAAAGAAAATAAAAGAAAATTGCTGCCTAAATACCAATGCTTCTGAAACCAGGCCGACAGCGAACCAGCAAGTTATCCAGTTCCTAGGTCGACTGATCCGGATCATCACAAGCATGGAGGAAATCTAGCCATAAGATGCCTACTATTTTCACATGAATCTAGCCACAATTTTGAAAAAAAAAAAAGAAATCAAGAAATCTTAAAGCAAACTGATCAAAAGTAGCACACATTAAACATAATGCAAAAGAAAGAGTAGCACAAGCAAATACCATTCTGAACGACATGGCTCCTCCTCGATCTCAGAGGCAGAGAGAGATGGATGAATGAATAAATAAAGAGAGGAACGGGGAGGTAGGGAGATTAAAAAGGCTGAGTAATTTGGTTGGAAAGGTGAACAAAAAAAAATAAAAAAAGAAACAACAGAACAAAATAATATTTTTTCTGTATTTTTTTCAAAAAGAAAAAGAAAATAATAGAAAGAAAAAGAAAAAAGAAATCAAGGAAATATTTAGAGGAGAAAGATGGAGAAAGACCGTGGACAAAGAAAAGGTAATTAAAAGAGAGGAAATAAATAATCCTAGTCCCACTCACCGACTCCCAAAAGACACTAACAATAGTAGAGGGAAAAAAAGTAGAGCGAATTTGTCATGCAAAGAAAAACTGGAAGAAAACGTTGGATCAGAATGGGATCGTGGTAGGCATCGCGATGGAAGGGATCACATCATGTGAAAGGGAGATGGGAGAGGAGGCGGAAGGGGACAAGATCGATGTACCTTCGATGATGAGTTTGAGGTGCCGATCCGGCGTCTTCTTCTCCTCCTCTTCGAAGTCAGCCAGGACTGCGGGCGGGGGTCAACGCAAGAATTCGGATGGTTGGATTGGTGGAGATGGGACTTGGTGGAAGTGGACGGCGATTAGTCGGACTATCCAAGCCTTCGTAAAGGAATTAGGGTCCGATTAGTCGATCACATCGGCCCCTGGGTGAACCAAAAAAAAAATGCAGGAATCGGACCGGAGCGGCCAAGGACGGTTGGAGGGAAGGAGGGGGGGGCCAATGGCGGTGGAGTGGAAGGAGATATAAAAAAAAAAAAGGAAGGGAAGGTTTTAAGCCTTGTTACGAGGCCGAAAAACTAATCCCCAAAAACTTTTCTATGTCTCCTATTGTACCATCATACTCAAATCACGTCTATCAAGTTGTGTGAGCACATTTTGGGGCCATATAACATTCTAGATCAGTTTTCCTTTTTTTTTTTTGGTTTTTTTGAAACCTATTTGCATTCTTACAGGCCTCCAATGATGTGCTTTTAGAATGCTAGTTAGGGATGGAAATGAGTTCGGACCGGCCCGAAGCTCATCAGGCCAAGCTGACTTCGAATCAAGCTATGAGCTAAGTCCAAAAGAGTTTAGACCAGGTTTGGACTTAAATATAGAGCTCATTTATTTTTCGCACCGGCTCGAATATTATTGACCTAACTTGGGATAGGCCTGGGCCCAAGACCGAACAAGACCCAAAATGGAGCCTGAATTCGGTCCAGACCCAGCTGTTTTAGTTCTTAAATAGTCCCATCCTCAGTGGCTTAGTCCGAGCCTCTTATATTATGTGGCTTGACTAGCTTATATTTGCTAATATCCCCATTGTTGAAGGCTCAATTGCTCGAACCGCTCAAATGAAGCGAAGTCTACCATCTCCCCTCCTCCATGGCATTACTAGGGTCTTTTCTCCCATTCTACCTGTGCTGCCTCTCCCTACTCTTCCTCTTCGCCTTTGGTCCAATGCGAGAGCCTTACCCTTCAAATTGCGTCGTCGTTGGTTATCGATCACTATTCTCCAATCAAAGTAGGACGAATGCCAAACGACCCTTCTCTCATTGGTGGATGGAGCTTCCATTCAACTATTGAGGGTTCTTGGCCTGCTCCCTTCCCTAGCCTATGACCTTCCTTGGCTTCTCTTGTGTTGAGTTCCTCCAAATCTTCCCATCTGCTGATGTTTCTAGGGTTTCATTCCATCCAAGTAAATCATGCTGTGATCTCTCAATTTTATCCTTTCATTGCTGTGAATCTTGTTCCAATATATCTACCTTGCATTAGATTAAGTGAAATAGCTTGATTTTTATATGGTTCTTGATGCGTTCTTTAGATCCTTCCCCACCCCTTCTTCTCTTGTAATTTCTTTAGATTAGGATAGTTCTTGAACTGGTTCTTTGAAATGGTTTGTGATGTTCTCATTATTATTATCATGGAAAGAAAGCCTATGTTTAGAATGAAATGGTTCATTTTGTTAGTCACATTATAAAGGCTAGCTTCAATATCCATCTAAATTTGAGTTATAAAAAAAAAAAAAGAAAGAAGCATAAGCTTCGAGTTATGCAGCAAGATGCTAGAATATCCCTAAGAATGTTATAGACTTTTTGGATTGCAGAAAGCATGGATAACAAAGTATCAACTAACAAAGTTGAAGTGTAAGAGTATATATCAAAATGAGAAATATGTAACAAATTGTTCGGTTGTATTTTACTTGTAAACCTATATACACATGCTATCTAGAACGGTTAGAATTGACCAAGACATGTGTAGATTAGATCTCACACTGAATATTTAACTTGAGTCATAGAGAACTAGTTAGGCTATATCTCGAGTTGTAGTCATAGAAAATGAGCCCAGTCAGATAAGATCACAAGCACCACTAGTAAAAACTAGAATGTGTGTCTGAGGGATATATTGGAACAACACACCAATGGGTGCTTTATTAAGTTATTATTAAAATCTAACCTAAAAGCTTAAGCAACTAGGTGAATAAGCCCATGAGTTTATAATCACTGGAACCACTGCCACAATTTGCTTTTCTCTCCATTCTTCATATTTATTCCTTCAAAACTTAAAAACAAAGACAAATCATGGCTATAATGAAATATATGGTACATTACTGCTTAAATTGGAGAAAGAGATGTCTGCTGATGTTGTCTTCTTTATAAACAATTCTTATGGATCATGCTCTTGTCCAGCATGTGCCAGCTAGGAAGCACACAATTGTACCAATCCAATATGGAACTATCCTTCAACACCACCCCTATCCAATATGGGACTATTCCTCAATACGACCCCTCACATGTGTAGAGAGAGGCGACGTATGGGTTAGTAAGTAGGAGCATGAAGATATTGGCAGGCAAAATGGATTGTGGCTCTAATACCATGTTAAAATCCAACCCAAAAGCTTGATTTAGTAGGTGGATAGGTCGAACCCAAGAGTACATAAGCACCACTAGAATCCTTTACCTATCCAATATGGGACTATTCCTCAACAATTATAAAGGACGGTATATTACAAAGAACCACAATCCTCCCAAAGTCCAATTAAAACATAAGTAGTTATGGTGCTATAGGTCATAAAAATCAATCGATATGGCAAAGATTTGATTTACATATAATAACATAAAGACCTAATTAGGATCCTCATCTGCTACACTGCAAGTTGTCATCTCACATCTAACTCATATATCCTTCCAGAACTTCACAAGACAAGAAAGCTCGAAGACTAGCATTTTATAAATACACATTGATCAATGGATACCCGGTGGCTATATCATGTCGCCCCCTCCTCCCTCCCATATGCCACATTATTTCATTAAACACCATGATATACCATTGGAGGTCATCTCTCCTCATTTGAGCTGGATTGATATAAAACCCTATGTGTTAAATTGTAGCTAAAATTACTGACAGAACAACACATTAGCAACACCAAAAATGATCATATTGGTTTTACCAATGGTCGTTTGACCATGGATCTTTCAAGATGACTTGGTTCACACACAGGACAGTCATTCACACATGTAGGAAGATTTCCAAAGGGGTAACTCCATTCCCACATATGAATTGTACGATAGAGAGTTGGGTTTGAGCTAAGGTTGAATTACCAGGAGGCCATAATGATGCAATTAGGTTGTTATGGGAATGCTTAGAAGAGAGATGGGTCATTAGGCTTTTTAAGTCTATGAGTGTATGATGGGTTTGGGATGTGTTTTTGATGGGCCTTAACACTGCTTGTCGTTGGAGGCTAAATACTCATGCTTGAATGAGAAGCATGGAGTGCTACTGACCTAATTTGTAAAATATCACTCAAATGCCTGCAAAAGTGGGCTTTGGTGAAGCAAGCCTATCAGGCTTGATTTGTGCTTGCTTCCAAAGCAAACAAAAAGTTTTGGATGGATCAGTAGAAAAGCATATAGGTTGAAGTGGTCCATTGCCCAGACAATATCTCTCTCTCTCTCATTAAATTTTCTAAGTTGGTAAAAATGATTCCAAACTATTTGTGAGGAAACAAGTCAGCAAGCCTGCAGCCTTGGTATGGGCATGCTAGGAAGCTTGTTTCCAAAGTCTCGGAGCTAGGATGGATGCATGGGTGTGCCATCAATGTTGAGCTAGCCAAAAATAGGATAATCATAAGATCAAAATGAGAGCAGCATAAATTTAGATGCCTTGACTTTCAAGAATTTTGCTAGCATCACACCACGTACTTCCGAAGAAAATAGATAAGGTTAGATAGGATATAGCCGAGGCTATAATAGAAAAGATCTACTATTGCTACTATTGAAGGGAAAAGCCGCTTTTTTTTGCATGCATGTAATTTCAAAAATTTTCAGAAAAATGGAGCGAAAAGATAGAATTAAACTCTTTAATTCCAAGCATGCAAGGGAGATCATATTCAAAAATAAATTACAGGAACGTTTAAACTATTTATGTAAAAATAACTATAAGCATGATTAATCATAGAATTAAAAAATCAACAATCCTTGTTAAGTT
>JAOXJJ010000819.1:8927044-8940700 GCA_025769935.1 Phoenix roebelenii
AAAATCACGGCGGTGGGGCGAAATCAACGGCCGCTCGTGCGGCCGTGGGGTGAACGCGGACCCTCCGCGGTGCCGCCACGATGCAGCGGCGTCCTCGTGCCCGGAGAAGTCGGAGGGGATCGCGTCTGCGATCCCCTATTTCGCTCCTTCCAAAAGGGGTGTTGGGCTAAAGTCGGCTGGGGCTGCCGGCTTCAGCTGCCGGCTTCAGCTGCCGGCTTCAGCCCAGTATCTCACACATGGTCTTTGGGCTGTTTAGATGGGTAGAAAGGACATGGTGATGGTTTCCGAACACATATATCCATTCTAGCTTCCCATGTACGAGGGCTCGGTCAAAGAGCCAAGAATGTATTGAAGCAGGCTGTTCCCAGACGTGGCACCAAGCAAGTGCTTTGAGGACGTTACGCCGCTGCCGGCTCTCCATTCCCCCACTTTTTCCTCCACCCCTCAAAGCCATTCTCTAAGAATATTCACCCAACCATCTTCCCAGTACTCCCTTTCCTTAATTCCCTCCCCTTCTTCCTTCCTTTCCCCCCCTCTCTCTCTCTCTTCCTCATTTCCCAGGGATTGGCCAATCCCTCGTCAGAAAGAAACCATGGTAACTCTCTCCCTCTCATGAATTTGATGGCTTCATATTAATTAAAACTTTTGGTCTTAATTCATTAGTCACATAAGGTTAGCAATATTTCTAAATTTGCTTCTCCAATAGCCAACATGTTGCCATAATCATTAATTCTTAGAAGATACAATCTTGACTATGAAGCATTGGCAAAGTAGTATCCAGGTAACAAACCTCAGACTGTTGAAATAAAACTTGTTGCTTAATTTATATCCAATTGCTTTGATGATACTTATTGCTATAAAAAAGTTCTTCTGAAAAGAAAAAGGATATTTATTGTTATTCAAATGAAATTACAAGCTTTATATATATTCTTTTTGTGGTGATAACTGATCGTTTTCATATATTTTGCAAAGGCAAATTCTGCATCAGGAATGGCAGTGAATGATGAGTGTAAGCTCAAGTTTTTGGAGCTGAAAACAAAGAGGAACTTCCGTTTCATCATCTTCAAGATTGACGAGAAGATACAGCAGGTCACTGTGGAGAAGCTTGGCCAGCCTGATGAGAGCTATGATGATTTCACCGCAAGCTTGCCTGCTGATGAGTGCCGCTATGCGGTGTTTGATTTTGATTTTGTCACTGATGAGAATTGCCAGAAGAGCAAGATCTTCTTCATTTCTTGGTAATGGATGCACCAACCAACATTTTGAAATCCATACATGAATTATTATGATGCTCATATATTAGCCTTCTATGGAAAATAGATACTCTTTCTTGATTATTTTTTTTTGATGTAAAATAGTACTCATCGATTAGACATATCCATGCTTTTCTTCATTCTTCTTTCATAGAAGCAATTGAAGCTGCTTTAGTTGTCTCACTAGTGATATGAATAGTACACGATCCAAATACTGCATTTATAGAAAATCCTTAAAAATCATCAGTGGGAAAAGGATTTCTTCTTGTCGGACCTTAAATCACTTTAAGAACGAGCCAAATTAAACCTTTGTGATGTCAGAAAATATTTTATAGGGCTCCTTTATTCAGTCAACATGTCATGCCAAAATAAGAGATTCTTGGTTGTTAATGGGATATCTGAACTATGAAAACAAGTGGTGATCAAAAATTCAAGGTTTTTGGAACTTGCTTCTTGGAGAAGATCTGTTATGACATTTTCATCATAATTTTAATATTTGTGTGGACTTCAAGGTATTGACTCATAAAACTAGCTTATCGTTCATTTCTTTGAAGAAGAAGCAGTAGCGTGGTGGCAAGGTGAAACTCTTGATCAAGTGTAGTATAAGAGCATTCACGGGCTGGGGATGTTTCTGAAAGGCAAGGAAGATGAGATCTCTTTTTGGTAGAAGATGAAGAAGAAAGTAATCGACCATCTTTCTCCCTTAAATTTCTGTTGAGACTTGCTCCTAAAGTTGCAATCTCTTTGATGAGGACAGAAAGCTACAAGCAATTGACCATATGACATATGAATGTAAATAAGCATCTAGTTTCATTGGAAGCCAAAGGTTCTTGTCACCATACATAAGATTGTTGAGATTCAAATCAGAGATTACTTCAAGTGGGTAACTGAAAATAATAGGAGAACTAATCACCTGGTTCTTCAGTTGACTGCCATTTTATGTTCAGTCCTCACACACTTAGCATTTTACACATAAGCCAAATGACTGAGGCAAGACATCAGTCATACTAAATTTTGTTCAAAGGGATGACTACCTTTCCTCCTAACCAATTCCTTTGATGGAATGTGAGAAAACAAGCAAGTCTATACCTTTTCTGATGTAGCAAGCGCAATTTTTCCTCAATCAGTTATATGTTTGTAAGATTGCTCTTAACTTGGCTGACCTGTATTAGCCAACCACACAAGGAAGAATATTTAATAATCGAGGAAGCAAATTAGGGTGAAACATGGGGAAACACTAGAGTATCATAGGTATGAAGTTCATAGGAAACTGCAATTGCTTTCACAAGTTGATCCTTTTATTATTTCTTTCTTGTAATTGTAAGTGTTCCCAGCACCATCATTTGTTGACTGTGATTTTGCTAGACTGGATAGCATCATTCTCCAAATTTAAACTCTTAATTCAGAACTTGAAAAATGTATGTTTATTTTGAAGAGAATTTGTTCTTGGCAAGCAATTCTGTTCATGCTCTTCTCATCTAGAAAGAAAAGGTCTTCTCAAAAACAAAAAGAAGAAAATCTCACCAATAAGTGATGAGAGTAGACTTTAGTAAACTAAACATGTTAATATTCTATCTAGGATGTAATGCCATTATCTGAATTTACAAAAGTAATCTACAATAAAAAGTCAATTTGATGCCAATTTATTCATCTAGATATACTGTAACAAATGCAAAATAATCCGCAAGGAGTGCCCGCAGAATACAACCATGATATGTGAATGATGCATTCAAAGAAACTAATCTGTCGAATCTCCTGCCCAATATGTGGGCAAAATTTTACTGTTTTCTTTGTTCGCAGGTCTCCTGATACATCGAGGGTAAGGAGTAAGATGCTATATGCTAGCTCCAAGGACAGATTCAAGAGAGAACTTGATGGCATCCAAGTTGAACTACAAGCAACGGATCCAAGTGAGATGAGCCTCGATATTGTCAAAGGGCGAGCTTTCTGAAGAGCTGATTGTTTACCCTCTTTAGCTCTGGGCCAGAAGTTTCACTAAAATGAGTTACTGGTCTTTATATTTGATGATCTTTACGGGATTAATTCTTCAAACCATGTCAAAAATGTTATAATGTGTATTCCATTTTCTCATTTAAGTTTCTACGAATTTCAAATGCGACTTGATTGTGACTAAAGGCATTATTTAATGTAAAATAGATATTCAGATTAAACAATTGTTGTTTTCTTCTTTCATGAGTATACTATGCTTTATCAGTTTGAGCTTTGTGTCTTCCTTTGCCGAGAATCATTTGTAAAGATTAATAAATTTGAGCGATAACAATTTAGTCAGCTATTTTTCACATTTTCTTCTGTACCGAGCTTGGAGTTGGACAATGCCGCTATTAGTTTATCATATAACCATAGGCATACAGTTAAACCTCAGAACCCATGCCACCCATGAGATAATTATTACAAAGTATTTTCCATGAGTAATTCAATACGAGCACAAAGAATAAGATCATGATTGATTTTTGGCTTGATAGGATGTTAGGAATAGGTGCCATCAGGATTGCCTGTCGCTTCCAATGCCAACAACAAAAAGGACGGAAGACTAAACAAGTCAACCATATCTGACCCACATTACTGAAGAAAGAATATACAGTATCTCCCCCAAACCTCCTCTTGAATACGGTTTATAGACAATAAGAAATTCTCTAACTTTTTTGGTCATTATAACCTCAGAAAATAGGTATTACACTCTAAACCTAGAGCATAATAGATACCGCATACTTATAAAGTGGACCATACAAGCAAGCAAGACTACTGATCAAATTATAATAATTTCAAAAATAATAATAATAATTCTTTGATTCTCAAAAATTAATTTAATCAAGATCTAATCAAATCATTCTCATAAACAAATATTCCAAAAAAACAAGAGTCATATTGTTTTAACAAATTATAGAAAACTAAATGACACTAAACTAAGATTAAGTAACGGGTCCATTTAATCATGAATATTGTCAGAAGATCTAGCGCACTCCTCTATATCCCAAGCAATTCATGATTCAAGATCTGAAAAATAGAAAAAAAAAATTAATAAGCTATACTGGCTCAATAAGTAATAAAACACTTCAAAGTGGAGTCTAAGCATGCAAGTAGATAGTGAATCAAATCTAATTTATAACATATAATTGACCGGACATATTAACCTTCAGAGAATAATATTCTTTTTACGGTTCAAGAGTTTCAAAAACTAATACTAAACCTATCATCAGACTATGGCTTTGTAACCCAATAGCATGTATCGATATAATAGATGCAAGGTGCACAAAATGCCTAGATAACAAATAGCACTATTTTAATTAGCGACTTGATGTCAAAACTAGTTTCTCGGATTACAAGTCGACATAACCAATGTATAATTTCTATTGACGGGGTTAGATCATAGCCATGCTGAGAATATGTATATAAAAAATAAATTTCATAAATAACCTAGTCAAATTTTCCAAAATCTATCTTACAAAAATATCAAAATACATAATATATTTTCAAATAATTATGACAGTAATAATAGCATAGTTGATCTGCTAAATCAAACATAAAATAGAGATCATAACCAAATTTAATAAACTAATTATTTTTTTTCAAAGTTATTAAAAAATATACTTCGAAGCGTTAAGTTACTTATCTTTTCTCGCTTTAAATTTCTACTTCAATCCAGTAGATCAGATACATTATTCAAGATCATTGAAATTTAATAAATTTTATGGTCAATGTCTTAGAAGCCCAACAGATAAGAAATTTTGGAGAACCTAAATAGGTCAAGAAACCTAATTTGGTTGTTATATCAAAAAAAAGAAAAACTATAACCCCCACAAATATGTAGAAATTAATTCATACATAATTAGTCCTAATGAATAAAAAAAAATATGACAGATTTTATATATAGTCATTTACTTATACATTAACCTATTTTAATGTATAACATGGGGTTGGTTAGACCATAATGAATTCACCAAACTATATAAAAATAATTACAAAACTTACAACATATATTAAAAGCCTCATGCAACGGCTACTCTACCTCGACAATTATTTGCAATTTCAAAGGACTACACTCCAGGGATCATGTAATTCCATTTTCTAAACGAAATAGTAATGACATAACTTATTCAACAAATGGAACTATTGTTTCTTGTGTTGCAGGTCTCATGATACATCAAAGGTGAGTAAGATGGTATATGCCAGTTCAAAGGATAGATTCAAAAGACAGCTTGATGGCATACAAGTGGAGTTGCAAACAACCAATCCAAGTGAGATGAGCATGGACATTGTAAAAGGGCGAGCTATATAAAGAAGGAACATACCTTTTGCTCTTATCTAAACACTCAACCTTCTTTTCACCCAAGCGATCGTGGTGGCATTTATCTTTATCTTAAAAATGGACTACGTTAAACTTTACCCTTGATGAACCTTGTGTGAGTAGAGCATCAACATCAACAATGTTATAATATCCATTACTTTTACTTATAAATAATTTTAAAGATCATAAATCTTCTTGCCCTTAAATGATTATTTCTAAATATGCAATAAAAAATTAAAACATTTATTAGTTTCTCTATGTTGACCCTAAAGAGTTGATTTTGATGATACAAAATAAATGAGTAAAAAGATAACTAATCTATTACTTTAAGTTTAATTGATTGATTTTAGAAAATAAAAAAGAAAGCCATCGGTTACTCCCAAATGAAGATTATCTATCTGAAGCCCACATCAAGAAGCATAACTCTAAAAAGACCATAAAAATAATCCTTAGAAGCTCACATATAACTCTAAGAAGCATAACTCTAAATATGACTTTCCTTCGTTTCATCCTGAGGTACTTCAAGAGTCGACCCTAAGCTTGCAACGAGTAAACCCTGGCACACTGTCGCTGACTGATATGCCTTTATGAGCCAACTCTAGAACAGACTTAGAAGATAGGCAGAAAGTCAAAAAATTTAACATACTCATGAGCAGACCCATGAAGTACACAAGCCAACTCTAATCAAATAACAGTCGAGCCTAGAAAATAATAAGTCGACCCCTGAATGGCCATAGAAGAAAGATAGAGAGTAGTAAAAGTTAGTTCATTGAAGAGTCAACCCCTAAAAATAATGAGTTGACTCCAGAACTGAGAAAGCTGACTCCATAATATATATAGAAGAAAGACAGAGACAGTAAAAGCAAAAGCAAGCTCGAATTGACTCTTAAAGATCATGAGTCGACTTTCGAAGATCATGAGTCGACTCCCAAAGACTACAAGACGACTCCTAAAGATCATGAGTTGACCCCTAAAGATGTTGAGTTGACGTCTCTACATCTAACAACAGTAATGACTAGTTTTATTGTGAGTCAAAATAGTTGTTTTTCATCTCATAATGGCTCTTTTACCTATCTAATAGCTAGGAGTATGTTCTAACATCTTCCAAAGGGTATACATGTTTGAGAACACTAAAGGATAATGAGAGCTCAAGTAGTACAAAAAAAAAATCACCAGAGTAAGAAAAAAAGAAAAAGAAGAGAAATTCAAAGAGAAAATCATTTTAAGACTATTCATAATGAGCTGAACGATCACATCTTCTAAGTGAAGGTACTCAGTCAGTGACAATGTGACGGGGCCGACACGTTGCAAGCTTGGGGTTAACTCTTGAAGCAGCTCAGGAGAAAATTTTTAGTACTTGTCTGTGAGCTTTTAAGAAATGCTCTTATGGTCTTTTGGAGTTTGGCTTCTGATGTGGAGCTTCAGATGTATGATCTTCTCTTAAAAGTAGCTAAAGATTTTCTTCTTTATTTTCTAAAAGTTTTCACTTAAACTTAAAATAAATAGATTAGTCAACTTTTGACTCAACTATTTTGCATTATCAAAATCAACTTTTTAGGTTCAACAATGGCACATCTGTGCATTGAGAATCTACCTTTAGCTACGAGACTTGTCAAACAAGCTTTCTGGCATGCCCATATCCAACCTTCTTATGGGAAGATAGGGAGCATGAGGATCATTCATGGACAATGTTGCATAGCTTGAGGTAGAAGAAACTATATGCAAAATTAGAAATATGAATTCCAGCTAGAAAGTTTCTCCTTCCATAGTCATATGATTTCTAAAGGTGGGATCTCTATAGATTGAAAGAACATAAAGGTAATTGTAGATTACAACCCACCAACTAATGCGTCTGAGGTTTGTGGCTTTCTCAGGCTGGCTAGAAATTACTAGAGGTTTGTTGAAGGATCTTCTCACATTGAAGTGCCTCTAACCTACTCAGCTTATAAAGGAAATAAATTTGAGTGGATAAAAGAATGTGAAAAATATTTTAGGAGCCAAAGAAACTTCTTGTATTGTCCCCTATTCTCATACTAGTTGAGGCTTCACCCTTTATAGTAGTGCTATAAAGAAAAGTTTGCGACATGTCCTGATGTAGAAAGGCAAGATGATGTTTTATGCCTCCAAGTAGCTCAAGCCATGAAGTAGAACTACACTCTCTATAACTTGTAGTTGGCAATGATGTTTTTTTCCTTTAAAATTTGGAGATGCTAACCATATGAAACCTATGAGGTTTTGAAGATCACAAGTTTCTGAAGTATATCTTTACTTAGAAAGAACTGAATTTGAGGTAGAGGAGGTGGTTGGGGCTACTAAAGGATTATGATCTAATTATCGATTATCACCAGGGAAGGTAAATATAATAGTAGATGCTTTGAACAAATAATCCATGGGTGACTTAACAGCTTTGATCTCTTCATAGAAGCATCTTCTAGAAGATTTAAAGAAGTTAAGAATTGAACTGTGGCTGCATATTTCTGATGCCCAACTTGCTACCTTTAGAATACATCCTTCCTTGATTGAGAAGATCATAGCATCTAAGGAAGACAATTAGAATTATAGAAGATTAGAGAAGGAGGACAATCTAGCACTTAGTTAAAATTTAGAATATATGAGGATTGTTTTCTAAAAGTTGGTAACATGTTATATATCCTTAAGAATCTAAAGCTGAACAAAGTGATTTTAGAGAAGGCCTATAACATTCTTTATACCATGCACCATGGAGGTATAGAGAAATAGGAAAAAATTTTGGTGGAATGATGTGAAAAGGGAAATTACCCGGTTTATTGCATAGCGTTTGGTTTGTCAACAAGGGAAAAATGAGAATTAAAGGGCCACAACAACCGCCTCCTATCCTAGAATGGAAATGAGAGCATGTAACTATGAACTTTATAACATGGCTACCTAATATTCTTAGAGGAAATGGTGTTGTTTGGGTGACCGACTAATAAAGTCAATACATTTCTTATTTATCAGTGTTTATTTTCTCTCGAAAGGATAGCAAACCTGTATATTGATGAGATCGTAACACACCATGGTACTCTAGGATATCTATTGTATTTGATAAGGATATAAGATTACTCTCTCAAATTTGGCGAAATTTGCATTAGGCTATGAAAATGAAATTAGAGTACAACATAACCTTTCACCCTCAAACTGATAGGTAGTCGTAGAGAATAATCTAGATTGTATAACATATGTTGAGGCCCCATATTTAGGATTTTAGGAGTTGTTGGGATGAGCACTTACCTTTAGTGGAATTTGCTTATATCAACAACTACTAGGCTAGCATTAAATGGCTCCTTTTGAAGCCCTGTATATGGGGTGATGTAGATCTTAAATATCGTACGACGATATTGGTGAAAGAATTATTGGGTTCAGAGATTGTGCAGTAATAGTGGAGAAAATTCAGCTTATCGAGAGAGACTCCTTATGGCTCAAAGCAAATAGAAGAGCCGTGTTGATAATAGAAGGAGAAATCTTGAACTTTAGGTGAGAGAGAATGTGTTTCTTAAGGTGTCACCTACCAAGAGTGTAATGAGATTTGGAGTTTGGGATAAGCTGAACTCCAAATATGTGTGCCCTTTTGAGATCTTAAATAGGATCATAGAGCTAGCCATCGCCTAACTCTACTATCTACTTTTGTTAAAGTTAATATTGCATTTCATATTTCTAGGTTGAAAAGAATGTGATTGATTGTAGCTAGATGGTGTAATTCAAGTTTTCATAGCTCAAAAAAGATTTCTCTTATAAGGAGCAACCTTTGAGAATTAGGGATTGGAGGGAGCAAGTTTTGAGGTGATATACTATTTCATATGTTAAGGTTTAGTGGAGCAACTATTTAGAGTACAAAGCAATTTAGGAGCATAAAGAGGAGATTAAGAAGAAGTACCCTAATCTTTTTGAAAACTTATGTATATCAAATTTTGAACATAGAATTTCTTTAACATGGTAGGATGAAACACCTAACTTCTCCTCCTCCCCCAAGTCCTCCACCTCTCCTTATTTTCTTGTATTTCCTTCTTTCTATTTCATTTCCTTCTTTTTCGTCCCAACTGAGCATCAAGTTCCTTCTTCTCTTCCCTTTTTCTTCTCCTTCCTTCTCTTCCTTCACTTCTTTCCTTCTCTCCTTTTCTTCCCTTCCTCTTTCCTTCTTCTTTACCAAGTCAAGCCTCTTTCCTTATTCTTCTCCATTTTTTATACTTCTTCGTTATTTGTTCCACTTTTATTCCTTTTTCTCTTCTTCTTCTTTCCCCTTCTTTCCTCAACACTAGCCAACCAATAAGGCCACGTGAACCGCCTATGATTCTCCCCTCCTCGTTTCCTTTTTCACCCTTCTCCCTACATGCTAGTTCGCTCTACCTTTCTTTCTCTCTCTCCCTATGTGGATGTGGTATTCTCGCAATCTCGTGCACCTTTCTTCTTTTCTTTATCTCACTATGTGCCCTCTTTGTGCTTTCGGTATGCCTCTTCTCTCTTTTCTTTCTCTCTTCTATGCATTTCTCCTTGTTTTCTTTTTTATTTTCTCCCTGGCATGCATGACTTTTATCTCTTCCCCTTTCCCTTGACACAATATCTCGAATGCATGCCCCGCCTCTCCTTCCTTCTTTCCTTTCTCTTGCTACACTACATGCCTCCCTTTCTCTTTCTATTTTCCTCAATGCATGCCTCTTTATTTTTGTATTCCTTCTATATGTCAGCATCTCCCTCTCTCACTCTTCCTCATTCTCTCCTTGCTAGACTCCCCCAACTCTCTCCCTTCCAATTTATTCCTTCTTCTCCATGCTATCTCTCTCTTTCTCCTTTTCTTCATGTATGAGCATCATCGAGCATCATCTTACAATGCCACTGTATGAAGTACTCTTTCTCTATCTTCTCCCTCTCTCACTCACCATGACATCTCTTTTTGATTTGCATACATGTTCTTTCCATTCACCCTTTAAGATAAAGAGGCTAGAACCCATGATCTCCTTGCAACATCCATCTTTGAGGGTCTATTGGTGCACCTGAGATAATCACAAAACACCTTTTTGGCATAGATTAGTTTATTAATGTTTAGATTAGAGATTTTTGCATGTTAAGAATAGATTAATTGATTAATGATCCTTATATTTTAGCTCAATGGATCATGTGCTAGCATTAGAAAAATAATATCTAGAGGTAGAGCTTCCAATTTCCATATTTAGGGTCAACTTTTCCAATCTAGAAGGATCCTAGGGTGGAGAACCCTGAGGGATCTTGTAACACCTTAGGACCTTTTATATGCCTAAAAGTAAGAAAAATGTTAGAATGTAATAATTATGCTTTAGGATTATCAAAGGAAGCCTAAGTGATTGATATAATTATTTTATTGTGGAAAGAGTCTCTTGCTGAAAAAATTTATGAATTTTGTTGCTCTTGATCTATAAATACCTCTACTGCCCTAATGTTTCATCATGCATTTCATGCAAAATTATTAGAAAATTTATTTTTAATTTTTTATCTAGATTCAATGAAACCAACATGATTACATCCCTAGTTTAAAATATGTATTTGTAAAATGATAACAATTCTTAAAAATTGAATTTTAAAAAATTATTTATAAAATTAAAGAAAATAAATATTATGCTTTGATTTACCTTACATCATTTTTAAAAAGTTGATCAAGCATGGAAAAATTTATTGAGCATGCTAATAGATTTTTCATGATGTAAATGTGTTAAAAAGAGACATGTTATTTTGGTGTATCATGTTGAATCATGAAATTTTGCAATATTATATTATTTTCATGTTGATACATATGAAGAGCTTATGAGTATTTGAAAAATCTTGTATTTGTCGCTAAAAAGATAGTTTGGAATTGGTATGAAAAATTCTTGGTTAATCTCTAGTCTGACTTTGACTGAGGCTTGGACACTAGGAGAGATTACAAGCAAACATGCTTTTTAGAAACTAGTTTCGTTTAGACCTCCACACAATATTAAATGTGATTTTGACCCTTGTCACATGACTAATCATGGCAGTAGTCATAAGGACAAGGAAAGGGTTGTATATGTAAATATTTCTTTGATAGTTTCATAAAGTTATCGTTTTCTTAATGGTTATATCAAACCAAGCTATTTTACTCTTACTTTGAAAGGTTAATTACTTCAATGTTTGAAATATTTATAAGCCAAGTATGAAATTCTTATCTTGGTTACGAATTATTTCCTTTATGAATCCATAGTGATATCTGCATATATCTAAGTAAAATTTTATTATATAATTGATCCAATTAGTGGAGTTAGAGGTATCTTATTGCATTGTTATCCATTATTTATTTTACTTCATTTTCAGATCCTGAGTAGACTAGATTATAGGCTATGTTCAGTTTTGGTTCCTTACTTGAACATATATATAAATTGGGAAAAAACCTATATATGATTAATTGGTGGTCTAAAGACCATGTTTTTGGTTGATCTTAACTTGATATTTATGAGTTATGAAACATTACTATTTAAATTCTCAAGTTTTTAGATGTTTCAATATTGTTTCCTGTTATAACTGTAATAACTCTTTTTGGAAGGTAGGCCTTGCAGGTCATGGGGCTAAGCCCTATGTAATGTGCAGCCTTTTGTCATAATACTTGGCTTACATCATTGTATTGCAGAGTGACAATAAATTTATCATGATGAGTTTATTTCTAAAGTGAATTTTTTCTACAATATCTATTATAAGTTTCTAATGGTATGCATAACATTTTGTTTATCCTTACATAAAGAACTTTTAGATGAACGATTTTAAATTAATTGTCAAAAGAAATTTTCAGAAACACAAAAAAGATGATGGATCTATTCCAAATTAACTACAGACTATTGGTTCTACCTATCTTATCAGAGCTTAGTCTACAAACATTTTAAGAGGATTACATTAGGTCTCAATTATATTATATTATATTATATTCTAATACGATAGTACTATATTATTATCATTATTATATCATAATAATTATATTTTAATAGTATTATATTATTATATTTCTATATTGTTATAGTAATATGTTATTATGTTATACTATTATACTATTCAAAATAAATACTTTGAAATTAAGAATACTTTATAGTAAAAGAGTTAAAAAATTGACAATACTATGCCATGTATTTTATTGTCAGTTTTCGTACTTTTTTTTTTTTTAAATTTAGATATCACATGGATGTTAAAATTTTACAATATTTTTAAAATATAATTACCAATCAATATTTTTTTTTTTTTTTTTTGTGTTAAAAATCTCTAGCGGCTCTATTGATAAAAGATTTATCATCTACAGCAACCGGGTAAATCAATTTAGCTGCAGAAGAGGTTGGAAGCAAACCAAATCAAGCCGGTTCATAGTCTATTCCCTCCCCATCCCAGTTTACCACCCTCCCCTTCCTCCTACCTTCTCTCCCCCTCCTCTCTCTGTTCCCGTCGCCATGCTTCTCCTCTTGTAATCCAGGTAAGATCTCAGTCTTTCTATTCCTTCTTCATCTCTCCCTCCGTTTTCCGCTCTCTCATTTCTTCCAATCCTTCTCAGATCTCATCCCGCACTCTCCTCTCCCTCTCCCTCCCCATTTCCCCTCTTTTTTCTCGGTCAGATCTATAAACGTTTAGTCCAACATCGGTTTCTTTTCTACCACTCGCTCTCGTCATCTTCTCTGACCCCATCGCCCTCTTTGTTTTATTTTATTTACATGTTCAGATGAACTCTTTGATCCAGAAGGAAACAATGGAAGAGGATCCGCAAGAACCCGCCGAAGCCTCCCCGGAAGCCTCCTCATCGCAGACTCCGGCATCCAGCGGGCCCCATCCCCCGGCCGGCAGCTCCCCGGCGGGCCCCACTCCCGACGACGACCTCTTTGAGCCCGTCTCCCTGGGAGATCCCGACCGCCCCGCCCCCGATCCATCCGCCTCCGACCGTGCCCACGCCGTCGAGTCCGTCTGCTCCTCCACCTCCGACAACCTGAACCGATCCTCCGGCGCCGACGCCGTCTCCAATTCCTCCCCCGCTGCTGCGGCCGCCGCCGCCGCCGCCGCCGCCGCCGCCACGGCCGCGGAGCTCCACGACTCTCTCTCCGCCGACATGCAAAATTCTCCGCCCTA
>JAOXJJ010000819.1:8940800-8990303 GCA_025769935.1 Phoenix roebelenii
GCCGCCGCCGCCGCCGCCGCCACGGCCGCGGAGCTCCACGACTCTCTCTCCGCCGACATGCAAAATTCTCCGCCCTACAGCCCCTCCGGCCCGGCGCTCAGGCCGTCGCCCTCCTCGGGAAGCTTTGACTCCTACACGTCCCCCGCTGGCTCGCCACAGAAGCCGAGTGCAAAGCCGGCCATGCCAAACATTCCCGTGGAGCTCGTGCATTTGGTTGACTCCGCCATAATGGGGAAGGCGGAGAGCATCGAGAAGCTCAAATCAATGGTGTCGGATGGCGGCGGCGGTGATATCGGGGACGTGTTGAGATCCGTGGTTGATGCACTGCTTGTTACCATGGGAGGTGTGGAAGGCCTTGATGAGACTGAAGGCGGTGCGCCTGCAAATCCTCCGAGCGTGATGTCCAGTTCGAGAGCTGCGGTAGTTGCTGCTGAGCTCATCCCTTGGTTCCCCTGGGAAGGAGACTCGGAGACCCACATGTCTCCGAGAACAAGAATGGTTAAAGGTTTGCTTTTAATTTTGCAAGCTTGCACCAGAAATCGCGCAATGTGCTCAGCTGCGGGATTGCTTGGAGTCTTGCTGCAATCAGCAGAGCAAATATTTGTCGATTCCATTGATCGGGTATCCTGGGATGGGACACCATTGTGCCAATGCATTCAGGTTTTAGCAGGGCATTCGTTGAGTGTGATCGATCTTCACTGCTGGCTTGGAGTGGTCAAGAAGACATTCAGAACTGACTGGGCAGTGCCGCTTATGCTGGCACTGGAGAAGGCCATGCGGAGCAAGGAGGCGTGTGGCCCGGCCCGCTCATTTGAATTTGATGGTGAGAGCTCTGGCTTGCTTGGTCCAGGGGAGAGCCGGTGGCCTTTCTCCAACGGATATGGATTTGCCACATGGATATACATTGAGTCGTTCGCTGATACTCTCAACACAGCGACTGCTGCTGCTGCCATTGCTGCTGCAGCTGCTGCATGGTCAGGGAAGACATCTGCTATGTCGGCAGCAGCTGCAGCAAGCGCGCTTGCAGGGGAGGGTACCACTCACATGCCGAGGCTTTTTAGCTTTCTGTCCTCCGATAACCATGGTTTGGAGGCCTACTTTCATGGCCAGTTCTTGGTAGTGGAGGTTAGTGGTGGGAAGGGTAAAAAGGCTTCTTTACATTTCACGTATGCATTCAAGCCGCAAACTTGGTATTTTGTTGGGTTGGAACATACTTGCAAGCAGGGTTTGCTTGGAAAGGTGGAGAGTGAATTGAGATTGTATGTAAATGGCAACTTGCATGAGAGCCGCACTTTTGAGTTCCCACGGATCTCGAAGCCATTGGCTTTTTGCTGCATAGGGACAAATCCACCACCCACGATTGCTGGTCTCCAGCGGCGTCGGAGGCAGTGCCCCCTGTTTGCAGAGATGGGGCCTGTTTATATCTTTAAGGAACCCATTGGGCCAGAGAGGATGGGTCGACTGGCTTCAAGGGGAGGAGATGCACTGCCTTGTTTTGGAAATGGTGCAGGTTTACCCTGGTTGGGAATGAATGAACATGTGAGGAGTCTGGCAGAAGAGAGCTCGAAGTTGGATGCTGAGATTGGAGGAAGCTTGCATCTTCTCTACCACCCCAGCTTGCTGAGTGGGCGTTTCTGTCCAGATGCATCTCCTTCTGGTGCAGCAGGTTGGTTAGTTTGTCATTTTTTTAATCTTATGCACTTTCTGGAACACTGAGGAACAATGAAATTTTAGTGGATTTGTTGACAGAAAGACAATAATACAAGTTTAAATAAAAAATCATGGCAAGATTTGTAGTGTTTATAAACATTTCCTAGATCATACTGTATGGAAACTCAACTTAAGGTAGTAATTTACCCCTGAAGCTAAATGGTCCACATTTACGTAGTAATTTACACAAAAAGATGCTTTATGATATTTCTTTGGGCACTGTTCCATTTCCATAATGCACAAATGGTTCAGTTGTTAAGTTGGGGCCAAAATGCTAACTTTGCCCTCGTGGTTCATAATAAAACGTGGGTTGAAGCCATTTTGGGGAGGTTTTGGGGGATAAAAGCATTTCCCATATTTCCTTCCCAATGAATAGAACTGTGGATCATTTTCCCTTTGATAACTGTTTTATGCTTTAAAACTTGAACACCATCTCAATGACTTGTTCATAGAATGTCTATTTTATCCTTGCATAGTGTACCTTTTTGCATTGACAAATCTGCCTAGTCAGGCTTTAAGAAGGGCAGGAGAAAACATTGCTGAAAGTAAACATTACAGAATGAAGAAGACTGCCCCTAGGATAACCATTTGCATTTTGACCTAGTTTTAGAGCTCCATATATTAAGATTCCTGAGCACCTCTGGGATACAATTGGGGTAACTTAACTTACAAATAACTAGTTTAGAAATTTCTAACACTAGCATTACTCAGGGAATGGGGTCGTGAAGATACTTGGACCTTCACTACTATTCATAAACCAAGTCCTTAGCCAACTGATGTTGAGCTCTTTGATGATTGTTCCTTACCAAACAAAATGTGACTTTTCACTGACCTTCCTCCTTTTCAACTTTTACCAATCATGAACATTTATAGTAATAAAGATAATTTAAAAAACTGCTTATTGAACTTATTATAGTTGACGAACACTCAACTTAAGTCTGTTGTGCTTCAACTTGCTATTATGTTTCCCACAACTGACAATTTCTTTTTTGTTATTGCATGTTAAATGAAAAATGCAATGTGATGTAGGACTTTATCTACAACAGAAGTTATGCACCCTAAAATCAAACGAATCTAAATCATTAAAATAGTGGTTGGTCTAGAATCTAGTTTTACCCCCTCTTATCTTTTTTGACAAGTATACGATCTCTCTGCGCAACTGAATCTCAAATGTCTTCAAATCTGATTGCTGAACTGTTGTAAAGGGGATAATTTCAGCAGCTTCATTCCAGATTTAGCTTCAGATCTGTTAAAACAGCAATACCCTGCTTTGACATTGCAGAGTTTTGTCATAGCTGAGGGCAGAATTTCATATATAAAGAGAAGAGAAGAGAGGGAAAGAGAGGGATAATAAGAAACTTTGAGAAAGCTTGGAGAAAGAGAAATGGATGAAAATATAAGGGAAGGGGAGGCCTGCATCCCTTCATTTTTCATGTACTAATGTCTCATAAAAACCATGAAAAATAGCCAGCTCTACTCCCCCTTTCAAGAGCCTTGGTTGGATGTAGTTTATGAACACTGTTTGAAGGAAAGTAATAAAATTGTAGGCTTGCCAACTATTGCTCTATGTCTGGTAATAGAACAGGGTGGCTTTCTTTGACCAACACTCCACTTTTTGATCTGCCCATGGAATGTATGGATTTCCTGGAGGGTGAGACAGAATGGGTGGGCATGAGCAGTCTGGTATCCGAGCCGGTTAGTTTGGTCAGACAATGACTATTGCATGTATTAGATTAATATTAGCCACCTATCTTGGAATAGACTGGGATGGAATAGAAAGAATGTGAAGTACAAAACTGCACAGCCACATAAGTTTTCTAATTGAGCCCTTTTTGGGACCTGTAATCGATTTGTAACTTTCTCACATTGGACACTTATGGCTTCCTTAAAAGTTTCCTCATTGTCAGATTTAATAGAAGTTCCAAATATTTATAAGAGGGTTTGCATCTCAAGCAAAGGGCAGGTCCAAACCATTTTTGACCACAGCGATCAGGGAACCAGCAACTACCTGATTGAACTGGTCCTTTGCACCAAGAATGACTAAATGGTCATCTTGAGGTCCGGAGGGTGGGGGGTTGGAGGAATCCTTGTTCTCCATTAAAAGAATCAGCAAAGAACTATTCAATTAGTCTGGAATTAGACGAGAGTTTAATGATTTATGCATGAAATAATCTTGAGTAATTCAAGAAACCATAAGCCTTTACTCCATTACAAATAAGTGATGTGATATATTTTTATTAGTGGTGCTGCATTTGATATCACTTATGTTCTTGCATCTCTTATGCTTCTTTTTTATATGATAAATACATAAATATTTTGATAATTTTGTATGTTGTTTATTTTTTTCCTTAGGTTTAGTTTTCAAGTTTTTTTTCCAAACTTTCTTGCATTTTTCTTTTTTAAAATTTTCCAGATTCTGAATATTCATCACTATCCAAGTTGTTCCCGAATGCTGAACTTGTTACTATGATAATTGTTGCTCAAATGTGCAAAATATTTTTTTTCTTGTACCTCAAATGTCTTCATAATGATAGTAAATAGCATAGGAGATGCAAGAAAATTGTTGATTGTTTAGTATTTGATATACCTCAAATTTCGAACAGGTCAGGCTTGTTCATGTTGGCCTATTGGCGAGAAGAATTTATGACTGTGTCTTGAGATTATAGTTATTGATGAGTTGCACTGTTCTTCTTTTTCCCACCATCTGTACCGTAAAATATCATCTGTGTGGAAATATAGGCGTTCTGAATCATACATACAATCCAACTTGATTTGATTGATGCCTTCGTATTATAATGCATCATCTGGACTTCACCTTTCTAGCTTCTGGATGAAACATTCAGCTTCCCTGTTTTTGGTAATTAAATCAAATACATGTTGTTCTTAAATTGTTTCCATGATTCTTGAGGATTCCACATTATGGCTTACATGTTCTTAGGGTGCTTGCTGGTCAGATAATAGTTTATGCCTTTCTTAAACTTTTCAGGTATTCACCGGAGACCTGCTGAGGTCCTTGGGCAAGTTCATGTTGCTTCCCGAGTACGCCCAGCAGAATCTTTATGGGCCTTAGCATCTGGGGGACCATTGGCTTTACTTCCACTGACAGTCAGTAATGTGCAGATGGATAGCCTGGAACCTGTAATTGGTGATTTTCCGCTTGCAACAACTTCACTCTCCGCCCCTATTTTCAGAATTATCTCCATTGCAATTCAACATCCTGGAAATAATGAGGAGTTATGTCGAGCTCGAGCACCTGAGCTTTTGTCAAGAATTTTACATTATCTTCTTCAAACTCTATCAGCACTGGAACTTGGAAAACAAAATGGATTGAGTGACGAGGAAATTGTTGCTGCAATTGTGTCCCTATGTCAATCTCAGAAAAATAATCATGAACTTAAAGTGCAGCTTTTTAGTACTTTGCTGTTAGATTTGAAGACGTGGAGTTTGTGCAATTATGGTTTACAGAAGAAGCTTCTGTCTTCACTTTCAGACATGGTGTTTACAGAATTATCGGCCATGCGGGATGCCAATGCCCTGCAAATGCTTCTTGATGGCTGCAGAAGGTGCTATTGGGTTATTCGTGAAAAAGATTCTGTTGATACTTTTTCACTTCATGGTGCCCCGAGACCTATGGGTGAAGTGAATGCCCTGGTTGATGAGCTCTTAGTGGTCATTGAGCTTTTAGTAGGAGCAGCATCATCTTCATTTGCTGCTGATGATGTCCGTTGCTTGATAGGTTTCATTCTTGACTGTCCACAACCTAATCAGGTAGATTCATAAATTGTCATCAAGTCATTTATTATTCTAGTAAAATGTCATGATGCCTATGGCCTGGTCAATTCAAATAATTCTTCTCCTTGAAATTCTAGATTAGTTGTTATATCATTGCTTATATTGCTCTTTTATTTTTTTTTAATAATTGTCTTAGTAGTTAATTGCATTTGTCTGCACTTCCTTTACACTTTTGTATCATTGATTGAGGAAGCTTATGTGCAGCTTTCTTGCATGGCTTCTTGAGATTGACTTTCCCAAAACACCTTGAGGCTTATGGTTGAGGCTTTACATGGTGAAATATATCATATAAATTAGCTTGCTTGAACCATATGTGTAGCATTATGAGTGCGCCTTAATTTTTTTCACCTAATATTCTTTGCATTACATTATATGTGGATTTAAGTTTTAAAACTAGGCCTGAAACTTTTTATTTTATCAGTTCCAACCGAAACCTAACATCCTTTAACTTTCTTATATTTACACATTTTTCTTAAATTTTTGATTTTTTATTATTTTAAACTTTTTATTTTTTGATCATTGCATAATTCATACAATATAATTTGTAGACCTGATGTTTGAATTTCTTGTGATTGAGTCTACATGCTTAGTAAATATTAGTCAGTTTCACTCTAATCATTGTGCAGTTTTTAATTCTAATTTCTTTAGTAATATGCTTTGCACTAGAGTTCTACTAGTTATTCGGTTAAGAACGTTACTTAGTTATGTTTTTTTTCAGGTTGCAAGAGTGTTACACCTAATCTATAGACTGGTTGTGCAGCCCAATACGTCTAGGGCTCACACATTTGCACAGTCATTTATATCTTGTGGTGGGATAGAAGCACTTCTTGTTCTTTTGCAGCGAGAAGCCAGAGCTGGTAATCATAATATTTTGGATAATTCTAGTGTATCTCATGCTGACAATGCATCCTGGGCATCTGGGAATGTGTCTAGGTTGGAAACTACTGGTGATGAACCAAAAAGCCAGGAGGATGAACTAGAATCTCCTGACCAGAAGGAATCTTGTTCCCATGAAGAGGGCACAAAATCTGGGTCATCAAGTACTCATAATGGTTTTTTTAAGGTTTCCTTGGGCATGAATATTGAAAGAATGGAATCTGCTTCTGATAACCAACTTTTAAAGAATTTGGGTGGCATTAGTTTCTCAATAAGTGCTGACAGTGCTAGGAACAATGTATATAATATTGACAATGGTGATGGAATTATAGTGGGGATAATCACCCTATTGGGTGCTCTTGTTGCATCAGGTCATCTCAAGTTTAACTCAAATGCTGCTTCTTCAAGTTTGCCTAGTAACATTCTGAGTATTGCGGGCCCTGAAGAAGGGAGTACCATGTTTGAAGACAAAGTTGCTTTGTTACTTTTTGCATTACAAAAAGCACTGCAAGCAGCTCCACAAAGGCTTATGACTACCAACATGTATATGGCTTTATTGGCAGCTACAGTATGTACAGTTTGCACTAATTTGTCAATATCTTCTATTATGATTCCTTCCAGTAGAGATTTTTTAAATTGCTAAGCTATTTTGAAATGTCAATCATACGCTACTTTATTGAGGATTTGGCATGAATAGTCTCATCTATGTGCATCATTTCTCAAAACGTTGAGACTCATACATGAGTGAAGTTAGCTGTTTTCATAGATTTTTTTTCCTGCCACACTTTTCCACTTTATCAGGCTTTTCTTTTTTATTCATGACAATGAACTATTCGCTACTTGCTGACAATGCTAAATTCTGAAATTTTTATGTATTCATTTCCTTGCTATTACTTTGTATTCAGATAATTAAAGTCCATCAGGTCATCTTGCATGATTTTCTAGTACTTTTCTATTTGGTTGTCCTGACACCATTTGGTGCTTTTTCATCATGTTACTGTTATTACTCATAAAAACTCTTACATGGAGTTCAAAAAGCATTTTTTTTTTCTGAGAACAGAAAAATATGTCCTGTACATGAAAATGTTGTTTAATACAAAGACGATATACTTGTCCAGTTGTCCCAGTACAGGTAAGAGATACTTCGGTAATATAGACATGAACAATCATGTCAGAGTTGTTGATAGACTTAGTCATGACTGCTATTGCAGGGCAGGTAAGTTGACCCATCTACACCTAAACATTTTAGTACAACCACAAGTATGTTAACTAGATTCTGAAAAGTGGCCCTCCATGGCTTTCTCACATGGTCTAGTTCTGAAATATGGACTTATTGAATCTGGAACCATTGTGTAGGCAGATATTTCAAAATTTTCTTAATGTTGCTAAAGCTGACTTATATTGCTGTCTTATAGTAAAGAGGAAAACCGTATAAAATAAAAATCTCTATAAAAGGTACTGCAGGAAGGATTTTGAAACTAGAAATTGATTTTAAAACACTTCATTGGTAAGACTATCTCTGTAATTAAAAATATACTGAAAGACGGTCTGGCTAAGCATAGGTTCTGTTAGATGTCTGAAGCTGGTTTGGCACTACATAAGTTGGAAATATGAAAAGGAGAGAGTTTTACGGCTATGCTGTTTTGCCCCTTTTTATTTTTTCACTAGAAATGCCTATACACTGTGGCTGCAGCAATTCTCAGTTTGTTGGAGCAACTGATTTCTCAATACTATTAAAGGATGATAAGTGCACCTGATTTTCTATTTTGATTTGATTAAGTCTCATTGGCCAGATATTTGGAAGTTAGAACATGTTATCTCTCACAGGAGAAGGAAAAATCTCCACAAATTTCATTAAATGTGGACTTCCATCCACTATGCATAGTTCCCTTGCTCTTTCTAGTATCACTTTTATGTGGTAATGATTTGGAAATTGCAGAGAATGTGGTGGTTATAGTGTTGTATTTTTATTTTTTCTTTTTATGAAACCAGCAGCATTTAAGTGAACCCGAGCTAGTCCTACATCAGTTAACTATAAAAAGGCATTTACTTTTTTTCAAAAAAATACAGCTGGGTATTTTAAATTGATTTGAACAAAAAATACCTAGATAATATTTTGAATTCATATCTTGGTTTGGTTATGTTGATCCTAAATCTTAACATGTTCTTGCAGCATTCATACCCTTACTGAATCATTGGTGTGTGTAAATGCTAAACCACATTGTCTATCTTTTGATTCAGACAAATGTTTTGTCAACTGATGATGGCCTGAACCTGTATGATTCTGGTCACTGCTTTGAGCATCTCCAACTTTTGTTGGTCCTTCTCTGTTCGCTTCCCTATGCATCCAGGGCATTCCAGGTTCGAGCTATACAGGTAACATGCTACGACCTCTTTTTGTAACTTCTGTATGGTTATTTCTTACAAGTACTTTATTTTGACCTCATGCCTATGTCGTGCATATCACACAACTGTATGTTTCTTTTTTCTAGTAATAGTTCTTTTACGAATGTCTTGTGGTACTATAGAAGCCATCCACTATGAGATTATCAATGTGGAGTCTTTGCTGATATCACTAGCCAGGCTTTTAGATTATTGATCTCGTTCATTCTGTGAAGCTTTTGTCTAATTTTGTTCTTGTGGACATGATAGTTCTATCATTGCATAAGGCTTTCTAATGATGTCATTGTTTATATATGGTCATCATTTCTGTAAGATAAAAGTGGGAAATACAAAGGGGAGTAAATTTTTCTATAGACCCCTAATCATCTATTAGGATTGCATTCTCACTGAATCATCAAACTTCTACACGAGTATGCAGTAGCCAAGTCTGGTCTATTTTCTGTACATATAATGCAAAAAGTAAATATTCAAGTTGAATTGCTTATCATTTTTGTAATCCTGGTAGCATACTGAGGCAATAGCTATTGCCGTGTATAAACATGCATTAGTTGTCGACTTATGCTGCCATCTCTGCTCGTGCTTTATCCCTTCAAAAGAGCCATGACAAAATTAAATGAGATAATAGCCATGTTGTAATAATTATTAGACCTGTTGCCAATAATTTTATTGCACTTTTATATACATATGCTGCATTACTTTTCTTAAGATGCCCATAAATGTTTGGCTCATCAAGACAGTGCATAGGTGGTTTCACTTTTTAACAACTCTATTAACTTGCTGATATGTTGTTTAATAAGAAATTTTCCTTTATATGATTTCAGGATCTTCTGTTTTTGGCTTGCAGTCATCCAGAAAATAGAAGTAGTCTTACTTTCATGGCAGAATGGCCCGAGTGGATATTGGAGGTTCTAATATCTAATTATGAGGTAAAATGTTCTGTTATGGCATTGCATTCTGTATAATTACAAACAAATGTTTTCATATATGTATTTGTGTTAAGAAAAGTGGCAACTGTATGCATGCTAGTTTGCATTACCTTTTTGGTATGGTTGTATGCAAAGTTTTAAAAATTGGTATCGAGCTTGGTACTGGTTTTTGGTTGGACTAGTATGATACCGGGCTGTCCCATACAAACATGGTACGAGGCTTCGTACTAGTAGCATATCTGGATGGCCAGAAATCAATTTTCTATTTTTCTTTGCATCATTTTTTTTGTTCTATGCATAGTTATATTTAGGCCAGATTGTTTTGTATTTTTTAATATTTAAAGGTTGCTTTTAAAGGCTATATGATCATTGAGTTGGTACAAAGACTCAATTATCAATCAGTTAACAATATTTATGAGTGATGAATAGCAAATATAATACAGTATTGAAGAATTATATTAACTCACTTTAATAGTCTAATGCCATGTAGAATGTTGATTCCTTTCATATACATCTGGGTCTTGCTATTAGTTCGGACCTGGAATGTTTACCTATTTGGATATTGTCCCCTCCCATGGGGTCATAAGATGTTGGCTAATCACCTGGCTATTACTCCTGATGTTGCAGGTGTGTGTATATCTGATACTCCTGGATTTGAGATACTGCGGCTAGGGGTGGCAATTGGGTCGGGTCAGGCATAAACAGGTCGGGTCAGAAAACTATAAATCCGAACCCGACCTGTTTATTAAACGGGTCAGGAATTACAATCCTGAACCTGACCTGTTTAATAAACAGGTCACCTGACCCGACCTGACTGACCCGTTTAAGGAAAGAGAGATGAATTAGGAATGGCCGAATGGGTGGGGGAAATCGGGAATCACCGAATCAGGAATGGGAGGGGAAGAGACGAGAGAGGGAGAGAGAGAGGTGGGAGGGTAAACGAAAAAAAAAATTACCTGCTCATCTTTCCGATCGGTCTTCCTTGCGGCGGCTGCGCCCGAGCCACCACCCCGCACCGCCCGTGGCCTCCGCCTTGCCGCGTCGCCGCCGGAGCTTCACCGATTGAACCGCTGCCTCAAGATCTGCCGCGACCGCCGCTGTGCGGCCGTTGCAGCGCCGCACCGAGCCGCCACCACGGAGCGTCGCTGCCTCCTTCGAGCGTCGCCGCTTTTGCCGCTCCGCCGCTTGGATCCAATGCCCCATCGCCTTCCCGATTGGACGCTCCACCGCTTTATCCGAGCTGCTCGCTGCCCTCATTCCTCCGCTCGCCCGTTCGGCCGCCACCTGTAGTGCCGTCCATAGTAAGAGAGAGGTGGGGGTCGGGACTCGGGATCTTTCGACAAGAGAGGGAGAGGTGGGAGGCCAGGAGGGTTCGATGGAGATAGAGAGAGCCATGGTGAGGGTTCGACGGAGAGAGATGAGGGTTCCCCGTTCCCGTTTCATCTGATCCAACCTACGCCGTGCAACTTCCTTTGGCCCATACAAAAAACGGGTTATACGGAGAGGGAGAGCTGCAGAAGCACCCTCAGACCTCAGCTATCACTTTTCTTTGGGCCTAGGCTTGGGCCGGCCCTGTCTGATCCAATCTGACCTATATATTAAACGGGTTATACGGGTTAAACGGGCCAGACGTCTAAAATCTGTATTCGACCCAATTAATAAATATGTTAAACGGGTCAACCTGTTTACGACCTGAACCTGTTTAGGCCAAATCCGAACCTGTTTATGGCGGGTCGAATACGGGTCGGATCATATTTTGCCACTCCTAACTGCGGCCTGTCATCCTCAATCACCTTCTTCATCAAACCCAAGATGTAGTTAGAATCATGAATCCAATTAGATGCAACAATCGAGGTGTGAGAGAAAGTTAGCTTGTCACAGTATGTTCAGAAGTTGGTGATGCTTCTCATAGTTGGCCCAAACCTTCCATCACATCAGTGTCATGCCCAATAACAAATACTGCTACTTATATTTTTTCTAACCCTTTACCTCTGCCTTCAATTATGATCCATGTATCTCATATGAAATGGGAGACTCAGTACTTAGACCCTACTCCTACACTTCGGTGATCATGTTTCAGATGAAATTGTTTGCTGCAACCATGCTAGTATTTGACTATAATGGAACCACTAGGCTATGGTGGCCCCTACTATATGCTTCTTGTTCTTCTTGATGTAGCTGGGCTGCTTAGCTATTTGGATTGGTAGGCTATCGGATGGATGCCATAATTTGTGGGACCTTACTTGGTATTCTTTGCTTTCCCTTTTTGAAACATTCCGAATGAGGATTTGACCCCCATGTCACAATAATTGCGTACCTAGTGATGTCTTTTTGTGTCCATCCTTCCATGGTGTCACCCAAGATTTATCGAACCGGTACTGGAGGGCGTTCCGGCTGGTGATTGGTTTGGCATGATATGGGTCCATATGGTGCCGTTTTGGGATGTACCGAAATAGGGCGAGCTGGAGAGAGAAGGGAAGAGGGAGAGGGAAAATAGGAGAGAAGAAGAGAGAGAGGAGAGGTAGGGAGGAAAGGAGGAAGGGGAGGGCCGAGGGAAACCCTAATCCTAACGTGAGTGAGAGAGAGGGGGAGGGAGGAAGGGGGAGGGCTGAGGGAAACCCTAACTCTAACCTGAGAGAGAGGGAGGGAGAGAGAAGGGTGCCTACTAGTGGTGCCAAGGGGAGGGCGAGCAGCGTCTCAAGCGCTCTGAGCGGTCGCAAGCCTCGAAGGAGAGTGCTACAATCATGAGTGGCAGGGGAGGGGGGATTCTCTTGAAATTGCAAGCTGAGGGGGGACTGAGCTGCGAGGGGGGCCTTAATTGAGTTGGGTGAGGGGATTGACCCAGGAGAGGAATTTTTTATTGAGCTAGAGTTTTTTTTTTAATTGAACTCGGGGGTTGGTGGAGGGTTTGGATTCTGTTTAGAATCGGCAGAGGAACCATCCTTGTTTTCATCCTCGTTTTCCATCGGTTTAGCTAGGTAAGTCCCGAACTAAGCAGTTCGAGGCGTTACGGCCAACCATAGTGCCACCTAATATCGTGTTCTTTCTAGCCCTTCTTACTAGAAGCCATCTGCCAACTCTCTACACATCATCCACTTAAATCAATAATCAGACTTTTTTGATGCATATTTAGATTGCTAGAATTTTATCCTATTATTTATTGATAATCAATATCTTTTTTATTTAAAAAGTAATTTGAAGATTATGATATTTTTATCAATGAACAAAATGTAATTATTAATTTAGAATTGTTCTTAGTAATTATCAAATGCATGTTCTTCATTTTTAACAATTAAATAATTTTTATAACTATTTAGTAATTTTCCGTAAAAATTTTGTTGAAAATTATAAAATTATATGTTAATCAACAAAATACAAGATGACAATTTTAGAACTCATCTTTTTAATTATGAATGCATATTCCATAATTGTTACATTTAGCTAACATTTTTTAATTATTTATTTATTTTTTCATTAAAAATAGTCCAAAAATCAGGAAAAATCCATTGCTATCGACATGCATGAAATTAAAATTTTAAGATTACATTTATACTTTAGGGCATCTTCTATTACATTTTAGATTTTAAGGAACTTGGTCATTTTAAATTATTTTCTTGATTTAGAAATTAGTTAAATGATTAAAACGTATTTTCAAGAAGATATTCCAGCCATAAATATTTCAGCATGTGCATGCTATGAATGCAAGAATGTTACAGTTTTTGGACTAAATTGCGATATATTTTATTTTTATTAATATTTTAATGTGGGAATACATATTTTCTAATAATAACATATTGTTTGGAAAATTAAAAATAACATGTTGTTGGCTGCTGCCCAACCAGCAACATGTCCAAAATTCAAATTGAAAAAAAATTGACATGGGTTTTTCTTTCTTTCAATTTTTGCCCACTTTGGGCCAAAAAAGGGGAGTTTGGAGGGCCTCACAAGAATGGAATGCCCTCCCCTGTTGCGGCGCTGGCAACCCCTCAGTAAGAGGAAAAACCCTCTCCTTCTCTCTTTCTCTCTCCTCTTCCTCTATCTTGTTCTCTCTCTCTCTACCCTCCTCTCTCTCACTCTTTCTCAAACATGATGAGGTTAGAAGGGCCTTACGAGGTGCCTAAAGGCATCTCTAAACCCAGCTGGCCTCCCCTTTTCCTTTAAAAAAGGATTCACGAGGTGTCCCGGTCAGGATAGCCTTTTACCAATAATATTGATTTCGGTAAAATCGATGCCAAACTGGTTTGGAAGGTATGACTGAACCGGATGGTTTGGAAGCCAGTACCAACCCGTTCCAGCGGCCCACCTGGGTTGGTTTTCAGCGACCTAGCCCTGGCCTGGTGCCTGAATTCTAGTGGAATGGTATGGTAATGCTGTACCATCCTGTTCCATTGATTTTTAGGACCATGGTTTTCTGTATGATGTGGTTGAGGTTGCCTTTTGTTTTATTGGTTGTTTTAATATTTCTCTTTCTTTTACAGGTGGGTTCAAGCAAAGATTCAACTTGTGTAAGCATTACTGAGATAGAGGACCTCATACACAACTTTCTCGTAATCATATTAGAGCATTCAATGCGGCAAAAGGATGGATGGAAGGTAAGCTTCTTTTATCTTTTGTTGCTAATTAGTTTCATTGCTCATTTCCCTATACTATCCTTAATTTTGTTGATGAATATTCCTTACTTTAGTGTTATGGTACTTACAGAGTAAGATCTGAAGGGTTAAGGTTGCAAGAACAATTCCACAAGGTTTATGACGTATTATGGAATGTAGTCAAAGTGATGACTTGGGCATACATTTTAGTGGCTATGTTTGTTCTTTTGAATTTGTTTTATAACCTAATGGAGGGGCTGATTAAGGAAAGCCTATAGAATTATAGCATTTCGATGAAATAGAGTCCATCCTATTAAAAATAAGGAACAGAAGAAGTATAATTGTCAGAAAACAAATTAAAGCAAATTCGCCTTGCATTGTATTACTTGGGTTTTCTCATGGATTGAAATAGAAAACAAGCTTATGATTTTGTTACAACTTAGAAACTCACAGTTGATGCAATTTGTATATTTGTCTGGACAGTAACTACAAGCAAATTTGAATTATTCTCACTAGCACCATGTACATGGGAAAGGTACGGACTGCTGTGATTACTCTAGGAGGCTGCATGAATATGGACCCAGGGTGGGGATTCTTTTGGGATATGCATGATCTTACTTTCTTGCTATTGTTAAAATGGTGCGTGTCTTGCAAGGAATAATATTATTAAAACAAGGCCTGATGTAAAGGCCTTAGAGGATGGATGCACATGGCAGACTCCGGTTATAATATAGAATATGAATTCTTCTCTAACCATTTGAAGCTGCTCATAAAGGGGTGGGTTTCATTTTCATTTAGCCGTTGTTATAAGTAAGGTAAGTTTTCCTAAAAGGTGGGAGTATCTGGTGAAAGAAATTCATTTACAACTCTCACTTTTTTATGTCTAAGCAGCATTCACCTCTCCATATACAATAGTTGTGTTTGGCAAATTTTGGGCGCGCTTACAGTCTCCCCCTGTGTTTAGCACACTAAGTACTTGATCTTTTATGAGCCTGAGCCTTTGGATTTAAGAATTTTCAAATTCCGGAATGATTGGATATGGAGTCATTAGGACTCACAATTTAGATAAATCTATAATATTGGGGCTTATGTGTTATTCAGCTACATTGGGCCTAGAATTTGTGGCACAAAATTTTGACAATATTGTTTTCAGGAGAGAAGCTAAATGCATATATCATCCAAGGTTTGCTTGTCCTTGTCCAATTGAATGAACCACTTCTCACCACATACCACATTTGTTAGAAAGAACTATATAATTTAGAATTTGTGATTATGATCTAGTTAACTCTAATCTCCATGTTATTTCCTTTTTGAAGCCTAAGTTGGCCTGATATCTGGACTTTGAGGTGATGAGGCAATTGAAGGTTGCAAAAGGGGAAATTTATGTGCATTCTAATCATGCACAGAAAGCATTATAAGCAATGATCAGGACCATAGGTTATGCTCTTCGTTCTGATAACAAATCAGCGTTTGAGTTTGAAACGAAAAAGATTGGATCAGCAATCGGGATATGATGTAGAAACTGTTATTGAAGTTTGTTATACTACCAAATATAGATATATTTTGTTATTATGGGCATATTTGTTGTTGCTTCTACTTTTCAGATAGTTCTCACATAAGAAACCTGGTCTAGGTTTTCTAGTTTCTTCTAAAAGCACTTTTTAAACTTTTTCTTCTAGTAAAAGTACTTTTCAGAGATTGTTGCCAACTCGTATTTTTTCTAGTAAGCAAATTTTTGCTTCGGAAGTTGTAAAAGTTCTGTTTTTTTCTAAGTAACACCAAGATACCCTATGCCAAGGTTGCAATGCCTTACAGAAGTATGTTAATGAGCTTACAATTTAAAATGAGGTTCCCTTGTGGAATTTGAGACAAAGTTCTATATAGATAATCCATAAGATTTTGATTGGAATGAAAGATGCATTTGATATTTACATGTTTATTGCAGGTCCGTTGCTGATGTTTTGTCAACCTGATAGGTCAACATTGGTCTAGCTATGCATAGATATTCTTTTCTACAGAATATTTTTTTACTGAGTATCAGTGTGATAGTGTTATAATATATTTAATTGTTTATAAAATTACACATACTACGGCCTACAAGTAGCATTAGTTAATTAGGTTAGTAGTTTTATAAATAATTAAATATATTGTAACACTATCATTTGGATACTCGGTAACAACTTATGCTACTTGTAAAACTACTAAATTTATAATATATTATGTGGCTGGACACTACATTTTTCCTAAAAAAGATACAACTTTGGGTTTTTATTTAAAGATATTTAGAAACTAAACTCAAAGTGGAGAAAGAACCAAATTCATCACATCTTTGAACCAAGATGGGGCATAGGAATTCTTAAAGTATAATGAACCAGAAAACTAAAGAATAGGTTATTGTTTCTGACACAGTGAGCTTGTCCTTTTAATATAGGTAACCTGTGATGTATGTGTAATAGATGATGTGGAGTAGTTCTAGCTCCTGCCTCGAGATTAATGGTCAGACCAGTGGTTCAACAGGAAATATATTTAAAACATATTCCTATAATTTGTTAATTGATGAAATTCTATTTGTTTGGAAAATTAGATCTCTTCAAAAAATTTCATGAAGAACTGAATAAGTGAAACTTCAGTAGTTAAACTGAATATTCCATTATGGGTACTAAAATAGCAAATGTGGCTGTACCTTTCACCATTCTCTTGATAAGCTTTCTACAAACTAATTGCATATTCTTGATTGTACAAGTGTATCTATATATTAAAATATATTGTAAGATATTTATGAATAAATATCTAATAATCTTCACTCTAGATGCCTACCTAGCTGTCTAGACTTTCTGCATAGCCTTCAAGAGTATCATGATCTAGTAGGGGTGCAATCAAGCCGAGCCGAGTTGAGTAGCTCAACTCGATTCAAAATACTCGGGCTCAAAACTCGACTCAAGATCAATCTAGCCTCATTATCCAAGTTTGAACCCGACTTGATAAAAAAGAAGCAATGTTCGAGATCAACTCGACTTGACACAAATATCAACCGAGCCATATTGAGCTCGAATTGGCATCTTGGTCATAAATAAAAAAGTATGGTTAAAACAAAATATAGCATAATATTATATTTTAATATTAAATTAATAAAATACATATAAATAAAATATAACATTATTAAAATATATATAGTCGATTAGTTTTGGGAGCCTTCGAGCCAACTATTTTGCTACTTGAGCTTGACTCGAAAAATTGTTCGAGCTACTCGAGCTTGGTAATAGTCGAATCGAGTTCAGCTTGGACCTGAATCGAGCTCGAGTAGCTTGCCAGTTGCTCGGCTCATTTTCACCCCTACCACCTAGGACCACCTAGCTCTTTATACACTGTAGTATGCTGTTCATAGATATCAATTTACCATCCAGCAATTTTCTTACTGTTGCTTAGCATAAATCATGGATTATCATATTCATCTCATCTTTTCATTTATAGGATGTAGAAGCAACAATTCATTGTGCAGAATGGCTGTCAATGGTTGGGGGATCTAGTACAGGGGACCAACGAATCAGGTACCTATGTGAAGCAGTCATTTAAGAATCATATCATAATATTATTATCTGATACTAAATGTTGACATTGCTGTTTGTTCTGCCAAACTATCTCCAATCTTGTGGAGAGGACAAATTGTTAGTGTATCTTTTTAACTGATGAAACCTTTCTTTTACCATACTGCTAATTATTAATATTCTAATTTTATCGCTCACTAATTTTATTAGTGGCAAAGATCGTTAGAAGAAAAATGCAATTTCTGGCTAAAAATAAAAATGAAGATTTGTCTGAATTGTTGTACTTATCTTTTGAAAGACTAATGATGATGGGCTTTTACCTTGGAGCATATTGCTTCTGACAGACTATAACTTATATCCTTTTAGATTCGGTTTATGGACCTATGCTATGTAAAAATTATTTTACATCACCTTTATTAACTCGGTTCTTATATTTGAAGACGTGAAGAGGCATTACCTATCTTCAAAAGAAGACTGTTGGGCGACTTGCTAGACTTTGCTGCTAGGGAGCTTCAAGTTCAAGTAAATTCTAATTTCCAAATGTTTAATTTGCTATGTTATGCACTTAAATTTTAGTTAAACTCTTGTATTTCTTTTTTTTCAAAATTCTACTATTGTATAATTCTTTTTCTTTAAATTCTTCATATTGTCACACCTGCAACTATTCTCAAATAGTATACTCTTAAAGAATCATATTGGATATTTTATCTTACTGGTGTCATTGATATTAAGTAATTTTGCATGATAAGGCTGTTATGTTTGTGGCAATATATCACTGAATCTAGAATGAAAAACATTTGTCTAGATGATATAATGATTTTCAGTTCAACTATCACCACAGATCTTGTGGTTACCAGATGTAATCATAAAACCCTAGGATCACACAACTTGCATGATGTTCTAGAACATTTTTTAGTCTATGAACAAATTGACTGGGATCTAGTTTATTAGCAAATTATCTAAATAATGATATTACTTATGATTGCATCATGCATGCTCACAGAGGGGGTGGTAGCCACCGCATGTTCACAGGGGGTTGGCCTTATAAGCGTTCAAGGCATTCCACTTTTCAATGAATCAATATAACCTATAGACATCATGTAACTCATATACAGGTAATAGTGATTATCAGGACCACTAAACTATTAGAACAACATAGCATATCCAGACATGCACTCCACTGCAAATCATAAACAAGGGTCTCCTAAAATTTACAGCTCAAACTTCTAACATTTAAGTTTAGATATAACTCTAAACCACATTTTAGTATATATAAATGATCAAAACCAAGCATGCTAACTAGCAAGATGGCTTTACCTCTATTTACGCATCCCCAATTCTTGGTCCAGTAAGGATAACCCCAGCAAATTGTCATCCCATTGGTAATAACCAAGTTAAAAGCGCATGTGCTTGGTATTGCACTTAATCTTCTATACATGTTGTATAAAAATGTATATGAAGGGTGCTAAAGCAAATAATGCCTTCGTTCTGCCATTGGTCTCTGTCTTGTTTCTCTAATCTCTAGTTGAGTATTTTTCCTTTTTGTGCCTTTGCTGTAGGATATAGAATTGCCAACCATATATAGTGTCAATGCTTAAATTTTATCATGTTTCACAAGTTGAACCTAGTTTGCTGTTATTTGACAAATAGAGGTGCTGCAAGAGTATCTTCATCTAGCTCTTGTTTTGCTGCAGACTCAAGTTATTGCAGCAGCAGCTGCTGGTGTAGCAGCTGAGGGGTTGTCACCACAAGAGGCTAAAGCACAAGCAGAAAATGCTGCTCATCTTTCAGTTGCTTTAGCTGAGAATGCAATTGTAATTCTAATGCTTGTAGAAGATCACCTGCGGTTACAAGGGCAGCTATTTTGCACTTCCAAGTCAGTTGATGGCAATGGATCTCCTGCTGCAGTGACATCATCCACTGTTAGTCGTTCAAATTCTCTAGGTAGAACTGGCAGTGAATCTATGGATACCATTGGATCCAGGAGGACATCATTGTCCAGTGATACTGGTGGCCTTTCCCTTGATGTACGAATACTGATATCTCTATAATTATTCTATTATTCACTGTGTGATAGTTGTTTTTATGGACTTTGCTTCTGATTAAGTGCCGGTTCATTTGTTGCTTCTGCTTTTATACTAGTATAATGAATTTATCTTGCTTTTTTCATTTAAGATGCCAATTGTTGCTTCGGGTAATGGGATGCTGGTATCAAATCACCCAGGAGCTGCTAAACACTGGATATGATTATGATTCTCAGTGAATTTCTGGTTATATCTACAGTTTTTAGAATTTTGTTGATAAATGTAAGAGGCTGCCTGTTAATTTTTTGCTTTTTTTTAACTTCTTTTTTTTTTCTTTAAAGCTCTGATGGAGTATTCCATTTGGTGACAAGATATCAATAATCTTTCCCTACGTGATTATATATCAGTATGTTTTAGTTTTCAGTATTCAATATATCAAAATTCTGTTTCAGTGGTGTAATTGTTCATTTTATGGTACCACACTAATTATTTTTGACAGAATATATGGGTTTTCCTTGGACACTCAACTTATGTTTGCATGAATTTTAATTTTTTTTTTGTTACGTTAGAATTAGCTAACATTTCAAGCATACCAATGCCCACCAATTTGACACTTAATATGAGAAACAGTCTTTACATATCCATCTTTATAGCCATCAGCATGTATTTAGGTGTTCTTTGATGAAATGATTTTTCAAGAACGAAATTTTATGTATCATATCTTGGTTGATTTGGGATATCGATACCAGCATGTTGATGCATATATTTACATACACGCATAAACATATTCAATTCTAATTAAATGACTTTATTTCTTGCTGAATCTGTTTTTCCATATCATCCTGTTCCTCTCTAATTATGTATACTGTGCTCCAAATCAGGTCCTTGCATCTATGGCTGATGCAAACGGCCAGATTTCTGCAGCAGTTATGGAGCGCCTTACTGCAGCAGCTGCTGCAGAGCCTTATGAATCTGTTCGGTGTGCATTTGTATCGTATGGGAGCTGTGTCTTGGATCTAGTTGAGGGTTGGAAGTATAGGAGCAAATTGTGGTATGGTGTTGGCCTTCTCCCAAAATCAACAGTCTTTGGTGGTGGGGGAAGTGGTTGGGAATCTTGGAGATCTGCTCTGGAGAAGGATTCAAATGGGAACTGGATTGAGCTTCCATTAGTGAAGAAATCAGTTGCCATGCTGCAGGCACTTCTGTTAGATGAATCTGGAATTGGTGGTGGTCTTGGTATTGGAGGTGGTTCTGGCACTGGGATGGGAGGAATGATAGCACTCTACCAGCTGTTGGACAGTGATCAGCCATTTTTATGCATGCTTCGGATGGTACTTTTGTCAATGAGGGAGGATGACAATGGTGAAGATGACATTTTCATGAGTATAAGCATAAAAGATGGCATATCAGAAGGGTTGAATTATCAATCTGGGAACACCAAGCCATTAGATAGTAATAATCGCTTGTCAACAAGGAAACCTCGCTCAGCACTGCTTTGGAGGTAGCATTCTACTAAACCTATCTTGTCCATTACACTCATAATTGGTGCAACTTTGGATCTACATTTAATTGATACCGTATCTCTTCTACTAGATCAGTGGCTTGTTTCCTTTCCTCCGTTTGTAATAATATGCGATGCTATGTACTTCCAATGGCCATATTTAGTTCCTTTATTTATCCCAGTGAATGAGGCCTATGTTTGTCCTCGAAGAGTCATGTTTCTCAATCCGTTCTCATTCATTATATTTCTATAATGAACCACTGAAGCTTCTCATGGTTTACTATTTTTCTTAAATTACTCATTCAAGTTTTGTTGCAAATCCAACTCTGCATCTTGTCCATTACACTCATAATTGGTGCAACTTTGGATCTACATTTAATTGATACCGTATTTCTTCTACTAGATCAGTGTGTTGTTTCCTTTCCTCTGTTTGTAATAATATGCGACGCTACGTACTTCCAATGGCCATATTTAGGTCCTTTCTTTATCCCAGTGAATGAGGCCTATGTTTGTCCTCAAAGAGTCATGTTTCTCAATCCGTTCTCATTCATTATATTTCCATAATGAACCACTGAAGCTTCTCATGGTTTACCATTTTTCTTAAATTACTCATTCAAGTTTTGTTGCAAATCCAACTCTGCATTTTGTCCTTGCACGGTGCATAGATTTAACACCTCATTAGTGCATAACTTGATATTTGTGGCATAAGAATAATATTTAGACTTTGATGTATTTTTTAATCAATATAAGATATTGCTTCAATTTACAGAAATAGCATATTTTGTCTTCCGTATCTCTTTCTCATGCTACAGTTCTGTTTCAACTTTTTGAATTCTCGGACTGCATTTGGTTGTGCAATAAGTTAACCTGGAGTAAATGGGTTATCTCACCCCTCACTCACTTTACTCTAGAATAAAATTCTCCATCTTTTTGGGTGGAATAATTTTCTCTCGGATAGGTGAAAAAAGTAATTTTACCAACGTTGAAATCTCCACTTTTCCCTTGGAATAAATTGGTTTTCTAGTGTAAATGGGTTAAAGAAGCTTATGTTCCATTTAGTCCTTTAACCCCTAACCATATACATCCTAGGACCTAAATGCCCTATGTCCATTTTTATCATAAGTAATGAACTATGTCAATGTGATTCTGCACATGAGATCAAGGTTTGCCGAACCAGGTCGTACCACCTGGTTCAGGCAGAATCGAACTGACTCGGTCCTAGAGCCAGACCGGAAAACGGTGGCCGAAACCTCAATGATACCGGCTGGAATCGGTAATTTTTTAGCCGAAACTGGCCGGAACCGGACGGTCCCATTCGGTTTGACTCAGACTTGGTTCGGAGGTTGAAACCTCAATGATACCAGCCGGAATCAGCAATTTTTTAGCCGAAACTGGTCGAAACTAAATGGTTCCATCCGGTTCGGCTCGGACTCAGTGCAAACTGACAGGAACTGGACGGTTCCACGAGGCTGTAGCCCCCTGTGGCAATTATTGCCATAGTGCGGGCGTTGTGGTGTGGTGTCGGCTTTAAAAGCCGAACGCCACTGAAGGGGAAGGCCCAAGAAGGCCTTCCTAATGGTCAGCTCAAACCTCTCTTTCCAAAAAATTCACAAGTAACACTGCTTCAGGCTATAAGAAGGAAGTGCCAAGGCTAAATAAGGCGTGCTTCCTTTTTTTATCTTCTTCCTTTCTTTTAGGAACTTTGAAAAGATAGATCAAAAATTGCAAAATAAAAGAAGATTATGCTAAATTTTTCGATTTGGGCTTGATTTTTTATATGTTGTAGATATGTGGATGATGTATATGTTGACCTAAAAATTTTTAATTTTTGGATTATATATAATTTTTAAAAATTAAAAATATATTTTCGAATTTAAAAAGAATATTTTATTAAAAAATAAAAATATAAAATTAGAAATATATTTAGATGCATGCAAATAACTCTATATAAAAATTTGGTGTCCATTTATTAAAGTTTTGATGTGATCGTGAGCACAATAGTTTACACCTGAAAAAAATAAAAAATAAATAACCTTTATGTATACCTGAGGGTCTAGAAAAATATATGTAACATCCATTATGGGATTCTATATGGGTTTGAACTAATTTTATTATTTAAAAATCAATTTTAATTTAAAACTAATTTAAAATATATAATTAATACCAAAAATTACAAAAAATTTGTAGCACGTATTAGATAATTTAGAAGTAATTTCTGAGGAAGAAATCATGTATTTCTGAATTTATGATATATAAACATTTTTTTAAACTAGAACTTATTAAAAATATATAAATAAATAAGAAAAATAAGAAAAATTAGGGTTATGTATTAGATAAATCAGATGTATTTTTTGAGAAAAAAATATCGTTCTCATATTAATATTTTGCTAATTTTAAATAATTGATAAACTAGCGTACTTGATCAACTCGGTGTAGGAATGGAGCCATCAAGAAAAAAGGACCCAAAGCATGATATTGGTTGGGAGCATGGGCAAATGCTCTCGGGCTAGCACTAGTGGCAATGCAACTGATACAACACAGTTCAGGAAAGGAGAGATAACCAAGTTGATGCAGCGCATAGGGGCAACCAGGTTAAAGCTATGTAATTAATTGTATCTTGATTTGAGAATTTTTTATGTTCATTTTATGATTTGTATCATTTTAAAGTAATAAGATGTATCATCTAGCTTAAACCGAAATCATAGAAACATCAAAAAACATGAAAAAAATAAAAAAAATCAAATTAGACTTAGTCATAGTAAAAGTACGAAAAGAGACATCAAAAAAAAATTAGGGTGTGCCGGTTCGTGAGCCAGCATGCGCAACCGGTTTGGTTCGGTTCCGTTCGGTCTGAACTGGTACTGAACCGTATCAGGTGCCGACTAGTACGGCACCCAATACTAGTTCGGCGAACCTTGCATGAGATAGAGACATCCATTCAGGTTAGATTTTGGATGTAGGCTTCTATAGTTGTGTTTTTTTATTTTTATAATTAAATTTATAAGGTTGTGATTCTTGTGAACTTCATCAGCATACATACATGAGAAAATTCTCACATAATTAGAAAAATTATAGAATAGTTATTGTGATTATTGATATAATTCTATTTTTATCATGTGTATATGTATGTATCATGGTTGACAGAACCGTCCCAAACTGTCTAGTTTGGGGTGTACCAAGCCATACGGTGCTAGACGGGGATGGTTTGGCCAACAAAAATGAGAAATCAGTGATGGAGAGGGAGAAGGAAAAGGAAAGAGAGGAAAAGAGAGGGAGGGAGAGGGAGAGGGAGAGGAAGGAAGAGAGAGGGAGGTGGAGGCTGGCCGGCGAGGGGACGGGGAGCCATGCAGATGAGGCAGAGGCGGGGCTCTGGCTCCAATTTTCTTGGATCTCAGAGGGGCCACCTTTTTATTTTCACAATTTTTAAGTAAAGTCGGCAAACTCCTTAAAAAAAGTTTAGTGAAGTCGGCAAGGGGTTTGTCAACTTCACTTAAAAATAGCGAAAATAAAAAGGTTCCCCTTTGGAACCCTATTTTGAATGAAATAGGAGAATAGGAGGTGGAGCCCTCCGCCCCTCCGCATGGCTCGCCGGCCCTCCGTCGGCCTCCACCACCCTCCTCTTTCCCTCCCTCTCTACCCGTTCTCTCTCCTTTTCTCTCTCTCGTTCTTCCTCTCCCCCGCCCCCTCTACTGTGTCGGTATGGGTTTAGCACGGAACAACATGGGACCGTACCGATCCGTACCCTCGGACAACCGGTTTGGGCTCCAGTTCCGGCACAACAGTCCTTAGTATGTATGTTGGTGGAAAGATACAAAATGATTTTTTGACATGGAGGGCACATTATTTCTTGGGTGTATCTCTCCTATTGGTCCATCATTACCTGTTGGGACATTTTTAATCTTATACACTTTCTAGCATTACAATTGTAGAGTCAACCATTTTTTTCCTTAAAAAATACTTATTTGAAATATCCATATATAAATTAAGTGAACTCCATAAAACTACATATGGACACTTTTCTACTAAATTAATGACATATTTTAAAATATGAATATAATATCTTCATAGAAATTCTAATTTATAGATAGATGGAAAAGTTGAAGACTTGAAGAATTGATTAGTTAATTTAATTTATACATGTTAAAGGGCTTCTAGCTGTCACAAGTCATTACTTGTCAAATTAGATGTATAAATTAATATATGATTATCGAAAGGTGCAGTGTCTTTTTAAACTTGCTGATGCTCAAATTTTTTAAGTCCCTCATGTTTGTTTACATGCTGCCTATAGTGGCATTGAATATACTAGTTTTAAATAAGTTAGTTGTTTGCTGATCTCTGTCGAAAAATTCCAGTTTAAATTTTGCCAGTTAATTCATACAAAAACGTCCTGTGGTATCAGGGTTTTAGCAACCTTCTCAGATTTGACACAGCTTCAGTAGTTGCTGTCACATTTGTATTAAGCAGGGACAACTATCAGATTACATCTCGTGAAGCTCATATTGTTTATTTGATTGTGTTTGGTTTAAACTTTGTAACTATATGTTTAAACATTCTCTTGTGTGGCTATTTCATATGATTGTTACCTTCTATTTGGCTCTCAATTATGTTGCCCAGTTGGTAGTATCACACTTCAGAGTCAGACATGTGGTACTTTACATGGTTCATGTCTTGCCATGCTTTAGCTGGCATTTTACACAGTTCATGTCATGCCATGCTGATAGTTGATGTGCAATGTAACAAGATATGCATATGTTAAAGACCATAACTGGCTTGCTAAGACAAATACCTTGTTTGTCTTTTCTAGTGCATATTTTCATTAATGCTAGTGTATAGATATATTTTAACAAATAAGTACAGTTTTTTGCTAATCTAACATTATAAATCATCTTGGATATCTATGCTGTATGTTATGTGTTGCATGGTTTGAAGTAAAATATGATAAACTAACATTAAATAATTGTATTTAGACGTTAACAGGCCTAGAATTAATGATAGCAACTATAGGGAAAAATTTTTATTGACAAAAATAGTAAGATACACGTGATCTAAGTGATGTCTTTGGATAAATAATATAGTTTGAGGCTTTGAACCAAGGTCCAGTCTCGATACCGGGTACCATATCGGTATTTTATTGGTTCAGTATGGTACGGTACGGGATACTTGTGCCGAAATAGCTCTCTTACCCATTTTCTCAATTGTCATCTTGGTACACACCTTGGCACGCCTCGGTACAGGTCAGTACGCCTTGGTACGAGATGATATAGCTTGGTACGGGCAGTACGGGGTTTGTACCGACTTGAATGTGTGTTTCGTACTGGTTTTCTTCATGTGCGGTATGGTATGCCTTGTACCGAGTGATATGGAGTGGTACAATAGACCTTGGTTTGAGCTCTTTTCCGAAAAAGGATGTCAATTCTGTCTTGAATCTAGTTATGAATGCACCATTTTCTTGGGATACACAAACAAGATCAGATGACTCTTTTCAGAGAAGATCAAACAATTGCATCCGACTTGATACCTTGACTCCTCCTGCGGGTAAGCTTGTTCTTCTGCGATATTTCCTTCTTCGTTTGCGTGGATGACCGATTGATTGGTCTAATATGTAGCAATAAGAGTTGGGACATATGGCACACAATATTGTGCCCCTAAATTGTACCCTTCTCCATCAAGGACTTTGTATAGTAAGATACAACATGATATAGACCGACTAATTTTTGTTTCTCCAAATTAGTCGACTTTGATTCAAGGATTGAACTGAGCTGGTTTCAGGCTGGCATGCAACAGGCATGTGATACTGACAATGTTGGTGCCAAGTACTGGAATGGAGCTGGTATTGTACCAGTGTTGCATGCCAGTAAGGCACTGGCAGGGTGCGTACCCTATTTCCATGCCATGCGACCAGCACTTATTTTTCTTATCTCTCTCCGTACACGCTTGATATATTCGGGACAAATTCTGTTGTCTATAGTATCATGTCTGGCAGCTAAATCCTTTAGCTGTATTCATGCGTTCATGTTTTTTGTTTGCATGGAGATCCAACAAGCCTACTCTTTTGGAGTGGTCACCGTCTAGCAACTTGTTAAAGTATTCTCCATTTTTCCTTACTAAAATGAGGCTAAGCTGTCCTGATGTATGGTGCATTAATATGGCTTATACTCTAAACATCTTTTAGTTTTGCCATCTTATAGATACCTTTCCTCATTAAGTTTCAGCTAAAGGGGGCTTTTTGGTAAGAGAGGAAATCACAGTGGGTGTAATCTGTCAATTTCTTATGTGTATGCCCATATTTATTTATTGATTTATCCAAAGCTAGTTGAAATTTATTATGGTATATATCAATCTTTCTGTGGAACAATGGTAATTGGTATGTAACAATGTTGGAGTTGGTTGACAAGATGAGCGAGAGAAAGAAATTGGACTATTATACTGTAGCACCTAAGGTGCTCGGTGCTTTTGTTCTCTTAACTTTGAGGAAGGGATGCTCAAAAGAACTAGGGAAATTAGGAAATCAAGTCTTAGCAGTCTAGTTGATGATTGTCGAAACCTCAAAACTAAGTGCATCAAGGATTTAGGTCCCATGCGGTAGGATGCTACCATCGGTACTGTATCATTTTGATAGGGAACCAGGACACTTGTGGGACACTGGTCAGCTGTTTTGAAATAAATAAAGAGATGTGAGAAGTGGGGAGCCACACTCTCTTTCGCGTTGGCTTGGTCACAGGGGGCAGTGTGGGCAGAGATTGAAAAGAGAGGGGAGAGATGGGGAGATGGAGAGAGGAAGAAGAGGATAAACGAGGGGAGGGAGGGCAGATCTGGCGTACCCTCATAGTGATCTATCCTCCTTGATGCCTGAAACCTTCTGAAAAAACATGTCAATATTCACTCAAATGCTCATTTAAGGCAAAAATTTAAAAAGAAATTGAACAAACAAATGAAAAGATGGCATCAAGGTTTGGTACTGGATTTCAAACATCATGATCGGGACAAAACTGGTACATGGTCTGATACTGGTACCTAACCTTTTGTTGCATAAGGATAACTAATGCTGATGTGTAATATGTTAGAGATAATGAAAAATATTTACTGCAACAGTTAGATAAAATAAGATGAATTTTCTGTTGCTACTGAATTATGTTTAGTAAGCATGGACTTATTTTAGAAGTTTGGTAGTGAAGCTTTTACACGACAATGATGTGGTATTGGATATTTGTCAGAGATCTAAGACTCATTTTTGGTTTTAATTTGTTTTACTCATGGTCTGCCGTACCGGTCCGGCCTGAGACTGGTACCGAATCAGCGTGGAATCCGGTACCGGTAGTTTATTGTTGAAGGACCGGTACGCCACCGGTTCGGACCGGTACGCCATCAGTTTCGTACCGGTCCGGGCCGCCACCGGTACACCGACCGGTACCGGTACGGCGGACCTTGGTTTTACTGCCGATGTTGTTCTGTTGTATCAAAATTTTGTAGATCATGCTGTCTGAGGGTTGGTGTATTTAAAATATTTAATCTAATAATATTCTTCTGATGTACAGTGTACTTGCACCAATTTTGAACATGCCAATATCTGAATCCAAGAGACAAAGGGTGCTGGTTGCATGTTCTGTCCTGTACTCCGAGGTTAGTTAAATTTGTCATTTCTTTCACTTTTTCGATCTAAGATGTATTTACTTCTCTTTCTGGGAATGATCTAGTGATATGCCTAAACATGATTACAGGTTTCAATTTGCAAGCATTTCATAACCTTTCATATTTGTATTCTAATGGTTTCTCTTGTTACTTATTTCAGTCTAAGATACTACTATCTATCCAATAAATCTGTAAATTGCTCCACTTTGTTTTTGCCTAAATTTCTAAGCTGTCACTATAATTTTATTTCTTTTGGAACCATTGGGACTTGCTTTTCTCTTCTCTCTTATCAGCTTGACATTCTTATAACAGGAATGCATTATTTTGGGGGGGGGGGGGCAGTCTTTTCTTAAAGATTAACAGAATTGAAACAGATATATGATGCAGAACTCGAGGGATAAAAATATGGTTGGATTTTCCCCCAAAAATTGTTGACGAAGAGCATTACTAAATTTTAGATCCTCTATCAGTATTATTTAGGTGAAATGAGAGATGTACAAGGTTATTATAACTTTAATGGGGAGAACAAGGGATATATGTATTAGTTGTGTAATTGGCACAGCTGGTGAACCATTAAGCATGATCACTGACGCTATTGTTTGGCTAGAAGTGTTGGATGTAGTAAAGACGAGAATGCTGTGATGTAGACATGGTAGAATGAAAAAAATGTAAGAAGTGGAATTCACTTTACGATCTAGAAATAGTTTTTTTTTTTCAATTTGTATGCTGTTTTACTGTTGCTTTAGAACAGTAGTGGTGGAAATGACTATCTCTTGCTATTGTCTCTTCACCTGCACAGGTTGTACTATATACTGCATCATGTATCAGAAAAAAAAGAGACTGTTTTAGACTCCATGATACAGTTGATTAACTTTAGCAATGCTTTAATGAGAACATGGATAAGGTGGAGATTAACAAGAATATGGTGTACTTGTTGGATCATAGTTTGCTATAGCAGTCGGTACCGGAGGGTGTACCGAGTGTTGTATGCCAAACCGGCCTCCATACCGGGTGTACCGATATCATGGTATGCTGTACCGGTCGGTACCGGACATACCGCATCCGTACTGATGGGTACCGGTATCGGTACGCCAATGTTGGTACGTCTGGTGTACCGCGTACTGTATCGTACCGACACTGGGTACGCCTATATTAGTGCAACACTGGTACGGGGTTCAGTACCGGTGCGGCGAACTTTGACCGATATAGTATTAAGATAGTACTGGTATGGGATCCAGTACCAAGATGGCGAACCTTGAATCATTGGGTGCATAGATCAGTTGTTGGGTAGTGGCTATCTCTTTAACTATCTCCTTAACTAGTTAAGCATGAATAAATAGATACACACTTTAGTTTATGCACATCTCTTTTCTAGATATTATTTGAATAAAACCATGAACATGTTTTAATAAAATAGATTGTGCATTTTAAATTAATTGATATATGCATTTACAACCTCATTTTGCACTCTCTAAAGTCATTAAAATCCAAACCTGGCAAAACTAGGATTTCTTTTTCATCATTCTAAGATAAAAATAATTAAATTTACTGTGATACTATTAAATATTGAGCTATATTCAAAGTAGCAACCTAAGCATAAGATGGCCTTTTAGCAACCAAATGCCTGCGTAGGTGCCCTAATAGCTGCCTTTCTTGAGACGTGAGAGTTGTAGGTGCCTAGGTTGTGAAGTTGCCAAAACACCTTAGTGGCTGTCGTTGTTTGTGCTGGTTACTTATACCATGGAAGTTTTTCATCAACTGCAAAAGGGGAGGATTTTAAAGGCATGAAAGGAATACAAAAGAGAAGTTTTGCTCCAATCTCATGAGTCATGAACTTCATATCTCATTCTATGTACTATGTAGGACATAAAGGATTATCTTGCTATCAACTAGCATTTAAAAGATGTTGCAGTATATGGGCCATCAAAAAGCTGGACTGCATATGCAAGCATATATATAGTATTTCTAATATTTTTAGAATGGATATTTTAAGTACAATAATATCAGTATTATTAATTACAATAACATCTAAAGATTGAGTGCTTACTTTTGTATTATGTAATTTCTAATAACAATAGTTATAATATAATAAATATATTGGTATTACTAATATATGTTTGCTCAATTTGAGCGAAATATTTTATCCAATCCAATCATCATATTAAACCTGCCTTGTTCACAGCAAGGGCCCCCATACAAGTGGGTTACACATGGGCACATAGTTTTGTGGTGGCCACATATGTGGCCGCATGATAAGGGGGCCATATATGTCGTTGCATAAACAGTTCACATATGTAGCCTCAAAATGCTAATCCTAATGTATATGTATTTGTAGTTCAAAGTGAACCACCTTTTTGGCCCATATGTGGGCCTTACTTCATATCATATCCGCATATGAGGAATGTAGCATAGTCAGGGGATTGCAGCTGCATATGTGGCCACATATGCAGCTTCATGCACCACATTTTAAAACACCAATATCAATTGTTACTTCAAATATCCTCTACTTTGCTAGTATCATTTGGACTGTGGCATAGTACATGTTACGATGTATTATGTCGAGTTTTGAAATAGGGCTTAATAGTGTACGAATTTGTCAGTCTTAACCTTATCAGGGTTGGGATGATAATAAAGTTGGGTACTTGTTAAGTGTTTATGTGCCTCTTTTGATTTCAACTTGTTTACACTGCAGCTAGGTTATCACTCATCCTGGCCAAAGTATTCGCAGAGAAAGAGAGAGAGAGTTGGGTTGAGGGATTGCAAATTGTGGGCTTATGGTCGAGGTTGAAAAAAGCTGTTCAATGTTAACCTCGTCGGCCAAAAACAGAGCACATAAACCAGGATCATATATGGCACAACAGAAAACATATTTAAATTGACACTGGATAGATACATGCTGATTTCAAAAAGCAATCCAAGAAGTGTAGTAAATAATTGCTGTCATGTTAAACAATCTGACAGTGAGCATAATGGTGTCTTGTAACCTGCCAGATCACAAAAAGTGGAACATGAGTGATGATTTCATGTAAATTTTAAACAGAATTGAACTGTCAATGTAGAATATTAGAGAGCATGGTTTTATGCATCTAAAAGAAATAAGTGGAAAGGAACCAAAGACTTACTTTCGTTAAATACAATTAAGGTAAGAACAGTGCTTTGCTAACATGTAAAAGATATGATGCTTTATGCTATATAAAGTTGTATTATCCAAAATTCTAGACTTGAGGCAAAGATGTTAAAACATTATGCAGATGCTTTGTTTGAGATAGCTCTGACAATAATTGGTCGCATATCTCTTTCTTCTATGGGAACCTTAGAAGATCAAGAAATGCAAAAAATTGACATTCCAAATTTACTGCCCCATACAATGTCCTATACTGCCCCATATTATGTACCATATCGACCCATATCGATCCATACTGTCATAGGTGTATCATCCATTCCAACAAGCCATGCGCAGATATGAGCGATTTACCATGAATTAAATATTGTCGAAATGGGATGGTACTACTGTGCTACGTGAAATCGGCATGAATACAAGCACCAGGATAGGGGCTGACAAATCTGAGAAGGAGAAAGAGGCGGCAGTAGCAAAGAAGGAGAGAGGCGATGTGGCCAGAGAAGGTGGCGGGGTGCCTGGAGAAGGCAGTGATTGGAGGTTCTAGAGGAGGTGAAGAAGGGGGGGGGGGTTGGTGGCCTCGATTCACTTAATGGTACTTATTGGTACAAGGAAAGGCCTCTCTGCCATTGCTTCTCTGCTCCAGGCCAAGTGGGAGGAGGAGGTGGCCATGTAGGGAGATAGAATGTAGAGAGGCATAACCGGGGAATAGACAATGCATAGCTTCCGCAGCTCTTTGCTTCACGAGGAGGAGAGGAGGAATTGGGGTCCTCTCCCTCCCATTGCATACCGACCCATAGACCCAGTGAAATTTTGACCCAGTGAAATAGCTGCAGTGACCCATAGACCCGTACCACAGCTATTTTTGACCCATATCCTGTACATTTTGTCAAAAATAGCTGCAATAGATGGTCTATCCTCTTATTTTCCTAGTATCAGTGCTTTGCAGTCACTGCAGTAGAAACTTTCCAACTAATGCTTTCATTTCCTTGGTCTGCAGTATTATTCCCATGTATGATTCATTATCATTATAATAAGATTCATTGCATCTTAAAAGGAAAAAGATTATGCTATTTATCAATCTCATGATGCAGGTATGGCATGCCATTGGCAGGGACAGAGAACCCCTTAGAAAACAGTATGTTGAGGCAATTTTACCACCGTTTGTTGCCATTCTAAGACGGTGGCGACCCCTTTTGGCTGGAATTCATGAGCTTACTTCCTCGGATGGTCAAAATCCCCTCATTGTTGATGATCGTGCTTTGGCAGCAGACGCATTGCCGGTTGAGGTGAATAAATTTCAGCTTTGATTTAATTATTCCTTTTATATAGACATAACTTCAAATTGTTTCATAACTTGGAATTTTGCTGCCTAGGAACCATGATGTTTTTCCTGTTAATCTCCATGTTTTACTTTTGAAATTAATTTGCAGCAAAAACATTACCATTTTCTTGTCCCAACAAATTTCTGGATAATTTACATGAAATATAATGTAGATTCTGGTTTCTTTACTTAGGTTTTGAGAATTTTATTATAAAAGTTAAGCTAATTGACCATGATTTATTTGGATTGTAATTCAACAATAAATTGGCTTTTGAACTTCATGCATTGCTTGATTGAAATTCATGTCTAAGCTTCCTTTCTGATGCATTGGCAGTTTCAGTTGATGATTTTAGGGAGTTAACTTGCGAGAGTAAATTTAGTTATCCTTTATTATTTAATGTTATCATTAAAACTCTGATTTTTTTTTTTAAACAAGTGATTTAATGTACTTGTATAGACTTTCTAGAATTTGGCCTTGTCAATATTGAGACATTGAGCTTCTGTGGACATGTTTTCTCTGTGCCCTTTTTTCTTTTCTACAAGCCTCAGTTAAGTCAATAATCTGCAAAAGAGCTCCTGCAACAATCATATTGGTTATTTCATCAAAACCTAAGTGTTTCATGAAAACAGTTTTTACCAACATTTTGTTTTATTTGCTAGATATCACTGCATGCAATAGATTTCCTTGTGTTTTCTACCACTTATCCTTGACTTGTATGAGGGTTTTGGACATTGCTATTCATAATTGCTCCTCTGATATTCTTCTCTCTTGTCCCTTCCAACCAAGTGTTTGCTGTTAATTTATTATGGTGCTTGTGTACTAGTTTCCCAACACCCAGCCTGTGTAGCCTGAGTATCTGGCTTGATGCAACATTCGTTGTGAAACCTTTAGCTGTTTCCAGCTGATGGTTAATTAGCTAATTTTACGCATAAATGACTAATCTACTTGAACAGGCTAACATTTTGAGGAAGATAATGATGGGCATGGTATGCTATACCGATCGATACCGGTCGGTACCGTACCTGTACCGATGGGTACTGGTATCCGTACGCCAATGTCGGTACGCCTGGCGTTCTGCATACCGTACCGTACCGACACTCGGTACGCCTATACTAGTGCGGCAACGGTACGGGGTTCGGTACCGGTATGGCGAACCTTGATGATGGGTATAATATTATTTAAGGGTTGCTACATCAGTTGATGAATTTATGTGATAGTCTTTTTGGATCATATATTTCTTAATCTATTTACGTTGATGGACTAAGGGAGTACCAAAAACTTACACTGGTATTAGACAATATGAGAACATTTATGATATGGTTTTGGGATATATTTCAGTGACACTATTTTCCATAATCTGGTATTCATGTGCTTCAACTAGTTGTAAAAGCATTTCCAGTCCTACTAAAAACATTAATTAGACCTAAAGATAGGTTTCAGTGTTTAACTACATATTTTCATCCAAGCATGATTTATATTTTACAATGGATTATTTAGTTTAGATGATCTATTTCCAAATTAAATAGTTTTGGAGTTTGTTATCATTTATCTTATGATGCAATAGCTGATAATAATTAGAAAAATCATTGTACAAAGATTTGATTTGAAACATCATTTACTGCACTCTGCATATGTAGATGATTCTGAACAATTTTAGACTGTTACCTGCTAATTGCGTGTACCTCATTTTGACCGCTTCAATAATTTGTTCTAAGGTCTACTTGGTATATGTTCATACATGTAATGCATGCGGCACGCCTATTAGTTATGCTTGGAATGATAATGATATTAGTTATGCTTGGAATGATAATGATGACCTGTTACTTGTCATCTACTATACTTATTATTGAATATACAAAATTTACAGATCTGGAGGTCTGTAACCCTGCATTTAATGATCTACAGTTTGATATGATGCTTCGCAATTTATTCATGCCAACGTTTATACTTGTGACATACTCTAGAGTTTCTTATTGTGTAATAAATTTGTTCTTTTGGCACCATAATATGCCAAATATCTTGTTCAAATGTACCAAAAGAGTATCTGAACTTTACTGCTGATGTACCAGGCATGGTTTCAGTTTATTTCCTGGTAATTACAAGTTTATTGTCTAACTTCATACAATATCATTTCCAATTTTATATCATTAATAATTCGTATAAAATATACTCAAAACTTGGTTCTGGCACTAGTTGTTGCACCTATGCTCTCTGCATAGTCTTGTCATTTGTTTTCTGAGCTTGTATACTCTTATATAGTGAATTGGATTTTCCTGATGCCATTTTTCTAAAAAAAGCAGCTTCAAGTTATTTTCATCGCCATTTTTATGAAATATTGATCTTGCTCTAAATTTTTTTTCTCTCTCCGAATATTTCTTTTATGTCTTGGTAATACATCATCGATGGCCGAACTCAGGTCCTTGATTGGTTAACAAGGTAAAAATTGCTTTGTAAAGCTAACACCATATTCTATGGTCAGGTTTGTCTTCTTCTATTGTATTCCCTGTGTAAACTTGATATTTGTTTTCTGTACTTGTATACTCTTAAATTGGATTTTCCTGATGCCACTTATCTAAGTGCACCTTCAAGTTGTTCTCATTTTCATTTTTATGAAATATTGATATTGCTCTATATTTTTTCCATTCTCTCTGATTATGTCTTCTATGTCTTTGTAATATGTCATTGATGACCAAACTGAGGCTCTTGGTGGGAAAATATGGTAAAGTTTCTTGATTAATAATTTGCTAACGTCATTTTAGGCCGCTCTTTCGATGATATCCCCTGGCTGGGCTGCTGCTTTTGCATCACCTCCTGTTGCAATGGCATTAGCAATGATTGCTGCAGGTGCTGGTGGTGGAGAAGCTGTGACATCTGCAAGAAATATCCCACTTAAGCGTGACACATCATTGCTTGAGCGCAGAACAGCTAGACTGCATACATTTTCAAGCTTCCAGAAGCCTCCTGATACACCTAACAAATCTCCACCAGTACCAAAGGACAAAGCGGCTGCAAAGGCTGCTGCATTGGCTGCTTCTCGTGATCTTGAACGTAATGCCAAGATTGGCTCTGGTAGAGGTCTTAGTGCTGTAGCAATGGCAACATCAGCACAAAGGAGGAGTGCAAGTGATTTTGAGCGTGCAAAGAGATGGAACATATCTGAAGCCATGGGTGCTGCCTGGACAGAATGCCTCCAGTCAGTTGATTCAAAATCAATATCAGGGAGGGATTTCTTTTCTGCATTGTCCTATAAATATGTTGCAGTCCTTGTCACAAGCTTTGCTTCAGCAAGAAACATGCAGCGCATGGAGGTGCGTTTGGCATGCTACTTCTTCCTCTTGTCATGTTTCTAAATAGTGATATAGCATATTATAACTTTCAGACTTGCAGATGGATAGGCATGCACAAGTTGATGTATTAGATAGATATCGTGTATCCACTGGGACTCGTGCATGGAGGAAGCTTCTTCATGGCCTAATAGAGACGAGTGGGCTTTTTGGACCTTTTGGAGATTTCCTGTCTAATCCTGAGCGTGTATGTCTAGTGTTATTTCTTAAATTATTGTGGTTACTGTTTTTTCTTTTCTCATCTGTATCATAATTTTTTTTAACAATATTAAATTTAGAAAATCTATGAATGTTTTAATATGCAGGTTATTTGGAAATTAGATCTTACAGAAAGTTCTTCAAGGATGAGAAGATTTTTGAAGAGGAATTACCGGGGATCTGACCATTTGGGTGCAGCTGCTGATTATGAAGATCGATTGCATGTTAAATATAGTGAAGAATTAGATGTATGTAGTGCTGATCCTGATGCTTCGTTGACCACCAACCTTTCTTCTACAGCTTCCATTATAATATCAGAGGCAACGTCAATGGAGGAAAGGAATGAAGACGATGAGCAGATGGAAAATGAGAGCACTGAGAATAGTATGGACAACCAGAGGCTTTCTTCAGCTGCAGATCAATCTTCAAAGGCATCATTAGATTCTAGAATTTCTGGAGCTTCTGGTGATCAAAATTTGGTCCAATCCACATCAGTGGTTGCTCCTGGGTATGTGCCTAGTGAAACTGATGAAAGAATTATTTTTGAACTAACTTCATTGATGGTGCGGCCTTTGAAGGTTGTACGTGGAACCTTCCAAGTAAGTGTATATGTGACATTTATGCTTATGCTTAAGCTTTATGCTTTGATATGCAGTGGTCCAAGCTTTTGGACATCTATCCTGCTCATTTTAATACTCATATGAATTGAATGTGCCGGTATGCACTAATCTAGTCTTTTTGTCAAACATTTCCTTGCAGTTTTGAGTTTTCATCTGAATTGGAAGTCTTCGAGTTTGAATTCTTTAGAGTTTTCTGAGCTCACAAGATATTATGTCACAAGGTTTTGCAACAATCATATAACTAACACATTGTGGTTTTGGTTTCAGTGGGAATGAATGTCTAAGTGTACCTAACAAGCTACATCCATTGTTCGTGCTATTTCCATGTGGTTTGATTTGAAATGAGATTTTGATAGAAACTTTTATATCTTCAATATTTGAAATTTTATTTTTTTTGAGGTTTACTGTTCCAGCCTGCTTAGACTCAATTGGTGGATATTTGGAACCTCCTGCTGTTGTGGGGATTGGCTGGGATTAAAAGGGAACAGAAAGGATTAAAGAAATTGGGAAGGTCTACAAACTCGAATCCCTAGATCTCATGGTTACTAAATTATATTTGTCATGCAATTTAGTATTCCGAGGGTCTAAAGATTGTAGAATTGCCAACTTTTGATCTTCTAGATGTATTGCTTCTGCCACCATCTCCTATTTGCTTCACACTTAAAATTTATCTTCAGACATACGATTGGATATCCAAGTTGTTACCCAATACTGGGTATTGAACCGGTACCTTATTGGTGTAGTATGATACACCTAGTATGGTATATCTAGTACGATATGGTACAGTACATCAGATATGGTACAATATAGCTCCAATTTTGACGCACGGTCGAGAGACCTTTTTCTCGTACTTAACTATGGTATTACTCAGAATTCGTCGAACTGGTACTAGGATCCATTCTAGTAGGCGGTCGATTTAGTACCGAACTGACACGGTATGCAGAGGCATGCTGGTTCTAAATCGGCATGCCAATTTGTTTTTTCAATATTTTTTAAGTTTGAATTATTGGTAATCAATTTTTTTAATTTTTTCAATAATTTAAGTGTAATTTGATGTCTCTTGATGATTTTTGATATTTTTATGATCCTGATAGATCCTAAATGATACCTCTTGATGTCTTAGAATGATATAAAATATAAAATAATTATTGAAAAGTTGCATGCTAGAAGAAGCAACTTGAAATATCCAAAAATTAATTAGTCAGATACAAAACATAAAATGATACAATCAATTATATATATTTAAAGTACTATATATATTGATATCTAAAACCTCATCGAATGACGATGTCTTTTAAAGATATTCGGACCATTAGCATAATAAAGAGGCACATCAGCCCATCTCTCTAGCCAAGTGACATTGTAGTCTTGAATGCTCATTCCATAAGAAATGCACTCTAGGTTATAAACAGTCTCGGATCTCTCATTGAAGCTCTGACTCTAAAAAATATCATTTGGCCGATAATACGACTGTGGAGGGGCCTATTTGAATTTGCTGGTAGCCAAATATGACCCATAAAATAATTTGGATTGCGTAGGACAGAAGCCACCGGAAGATGATGCTTTATGCACACCATATCCATATTTGTATCTGTATGGGTCATAAGTTGTCTTTGGTTGCGGGTAATAGGATTCACACTCTCCATCAGGGCTGCAACTGTCTTTTTTTTTTCTTTTTTGCTACGCTGAGCAATTGTCTGCTTTTTCTTTGTGCCGCTCTCTATCTGGCTACGTTGGAAGGATGGATGTTGCTAAGATCTGTGATCTCAGTATCGAATACTGTATCGGTACCTTATCGGTTTAGTACAGTACGGTACGATACACCTCTGTTCCAAAATATCTCTAATCAATTTTCTTAATTTTTATCTCGGTATGCCTTGGTACGGACTGGCAGCACCAGTATGCACCTCAGGACGCCTCGACATAGGTCGGTACACCTTGGTACGGGGTGGTACGCCTCGATATCGGTGATATAGAGCTTGTACCAATAGGTAGGTATGTTTCGTACTGGTTTTCTTTTGGTACGGTACGCTCCGTATAGGGCAGTACGGGGTGGTATGGCAGACCATGGATGTTGCCCTCCTAATCGAGTGGACCGGGTAGTGTGGTGGCCTCGTTTAAGCAACTCTTGATCATATCTTTAGGAAGATGTCTTGGACAATGAGTCATATGATAATCGGCACCCCAGTGACCCCTGTGGCCGTGGCTGATCATCTGTAACATCCCGAACCGACTAGTTCGACAGTCCCTAGTACCACTCAAATTGGGCAATATGGATTAGTACAACATGAAACCGAGCGGAAGTGGTTGGTTCCAGTTGGTACGAGCTAGTTTGGCCTCTGTATCGTTATTGAACTTGTTGGTGCAGTGCGCTATGCATGGTACGGGACGTTAGGGGTCAATATGATGAACCTTGGTTTTTGTCATTGTTTGCAAAATGGAAATAGACCTGTCATATTCTTTCATTTGTCTCATGTTTATCCAACTCACCAACCCCACCAACCCTTCTTTCCCAGCCAAATACAGTCGAGTAGACAGGACCTAAAATAACGCTAGGGTTGTCAGTTTCTCTAGTCTCTTTAACCGCATTTCTAATGTTACAAACATTTTTGTTTAGGAAATATGTTATAATTTTAAAAATCTCTACTCTGTATATTGCTTATTATTGTATTATCAAAATGCTCCACAATATAAATTCCATTGAATTATCTTGTTCTTTCTTGAATCATTTAGTTCATTTTGCAGCATCTAATAATTTTTTTATTCGTAAAATTTTAATCTAATTTCCTTTGCCCCTTTCCAGATAACAACAAAGAGAATTAATTTCATAATCGATGAGCACACCAAGGATACTTCAATGGAAGAGTCTGTGACTGCTTGTTGTAAAGAGCAGGATAAGGATCGAAGCTGGTTGATATCATCCCTTCATCAAATGTTCAGTAGAAGGTAAATGTGGTTTTACTATTATTTTTATTGCAATTATAGTCTGTCCCCAGAAGTCTTTTTGTCATGTAGATTAATATGTGTTCTAAAACAAGAAAAAAGAAACAAGAGGTTTGGTACAGACTGTCTTTCCTGCCACCCATAATTTGCAGTTTTGTCAAAACTCCAAATCCACAAGAGAAAGGTTTCAGTTTTGAATGGTCTGAGTTTCCACTGAAACTAACTTATAAGGTCAATTATAATAATTATGTCTTTTTCCTTTTATTTTTTTTTGTTATTGTTGATGGAAAGAAGAATTTATTTCTTGATCTTGTGGGAAGAAAGACACCCCCAATTTAAACCTTAGCATTTCTCGCCAGGGAAAGGGCCCAATTACAACCACCATGACTAGCCCATGGCCAGCCTTAAAGGGGCTTATGCTATAGTGTCCCCTAGCTACATGGGCTCTGGACTAGGTCCTCTGATACCGTTTCTAACGACCTAGGATCTCATCTAAAAGGGCTAGCCAGAAGCTACTAATTGGGATCGTTGGCCTTGCTTAACTACCTAAGGCCTCCTTAATGGACATTAAATGCGAGACTCAACACATGCTTGCACAGGTCCTCACATTCTCCCTGTTTAATACCTAGCATCCTCACCAAGGGAAAGGTCTAATCACAAACAATGTGACTGGCTCATGGTGAGCTCTAATAGGGTTGTTGCTACAATGTGTTGGCTTCAATACCATTTATTATGACCCAAGACCTCAACCAAAAATGGCCAGCAAGAAATTATTAAATTAGATCCTTGGCCCTGCTTTGGGTACTTAAGTAGTGCCAAGTACCCTAATTAATAACTTTTTGGCTAGCCTTTTCGGATGAGGTCCGGGTCTTTACAATTATGTCTGGGTTGATTAAACTTTTATACATTGTTCCAATCAAACAATCACTATGCTGATGCCAAGAGGGCAACTTTGACCATCATATTGTCATCATTGGGTATGATAAAATGGAAAAATTGCAGCTCAAGAAACAAGCTGCTTGTATATGATATATGTACTGAAATATACTTGCACAGAATACCTTGAATGCAATTGTTACAGATATTTACAGGCAGACTTCTACCAATTAATGTGTGTGCTAATAATGGTTTTGCTTCTTATATATGGTCTTATAGGTACATGTAACAAAGAAAATTGTTATTTTGGTGCTTGTTATTCTGGTGATTTTTGCTGGAGAATATGTAATGTATAGTGCATTTTTCATCTATATATGATTGACAGATGTATTTAACCATAAATGCATTTGTATATGAGTAAAGTTGCTTCTTTTATTGATTGAATACTCTGCAGGCCCATTAACTTTTAAAGTATTTAATGGTTAACATGGTCTCTGTCATTCTGTGACATGTCCTTTGCAGATATCTTTTAAGAAGGAGTGCTTTGGAGTTGTTCATGGTTGACCGGTCAAATTTTTTCTTTGACTTTGGGGTAAAAATTATGTGATCTATAGTTTTTTTCTCTTCTCATATTTCATGATCACATGACATGCTTGCTGCAACTGGCCATCATATTGCATAACTATGTTGAACCTTTTTTGCAATTCAATCCAGAGTATTGAAGGACGCAAGAATGCCTACCGTGCTATTGTTCAAGCTCGGCCTCCTCATCTAAATAATATATATCTGGCTACACAGGTCCTTTTGTTCGCATTACGATAAATAACTTATCATTGTTGTGGTCTAGTTCATATGAATCATCATTGCAACTTTTTAATTGTTTGCAGAGACCTGAACAAATTCTCAAAAGAACTCAGCTCATGGAACGTTGGGCAAGGTGGGAGGTAAAAGATAACACTGTATTCTTATTGATTCCATAGTTGTTACGTTTTAGGGATTTAATGTTAATAATGAAGTACAATCACATCACTACAGATTAGCAATTTTGAGTATTTAATGGAACTCAACACTCTGGCTGGGCGTAGTTACAATGACATCACCCAGGTCAGTTTGCTGGATGGCTTCTTTTAGTTATTTTTTGATTAATTTCCTCGTAAGTCAGTTCCTGAATAACCTTTTATTCTTTGTAGTATCCTGTTTTCCCATGGATCCTGGCAGATTATTGTTCAAAGGCATTGGATCTTGCAGATCCTGCTTCATACAGAGATCTTTCGAAGGTAGACTTCGTTTTTTTTTCAAGGTCATGCTTGTACCTACTATCTATAATTCAATTCCATGCTTGACCAGACTAAATATAATCATGCAGCCAGTTGGTGCATTGAATCCTGAAAGGCTAAAGAAGTTCCAAGAGAGGTACTCCAGCTTTGATGATCCAGTCATCCCCAAGTTCCATTATGGTTCGCATTATTCTAGTGCGGGAACGGTAATTATTTTCTTTCCAATTTAACCTACGCGACCATCTTGGCTATCATAAAGCTACAAGAGTAGGCACATGAATCTGTGCTTCCATAACCTATGTCCAATTCCTCCTTTTGTTTATGCCTTCATGCCTTCATTTTCTCTGCCTAATTTTCTCAAAATGAGTTCTCATTTCCTCATACTGTAGCATGGATATCATAGAACTTGTTGCTTTGATTTCATCGGGTAGGATCTACATTGTCACAAAAAATGTCAGAGAATTGTACATGATAAAATATTAGAACTCCAGAGCTAACCAGTTGTATGTACCGGCTTTAATAAATTGTGTAACAGATTGATGCACTGTAGAGATTGATGAATTTGAATTGTGACTAAGCCTTAGATCATTCAAATTTTTCCTGTCATGTGCTTGACTATCTAGTATCATTCATGTCCTTTAGGCACTACAGTTTAACCTTAAAGGCATTGACCATTGAGCTTCTCTACCGTTGGTGCTTCTTATAAAGTTAGTGTTTCTTATCATTTATGTAGGGTATGCAAGGTTTAGAAGAGAGCCTAGACTAGACCTCTTCACTGTCAATCATGAGATTATCTCCTTTGCTGTAATCCTCACTCCTGATCAAGGTCCGCCGAACCGGTACTGAAACTCATACCAGTCGACGCGCGGTATGGTTCGGTACTGGTCCAGTGCCGTACCGAACCAGTACAGATAGGGCGTGCCGATTTATAGACCGGAATGCCTAATATTTTTTTTTGAGTTTGCAAGAATATTTAAATGGTAATCATTCTTTTTGACCTTTTTCAATGAATGTAAGTCTAATTTGATTTTTTTGATGTTTTTGAGGATTTTTTTGATGTATTTTGATATTTTTATGATCTCGGTTTAACCTAGATGATGTATCTTATTGCTTTAAAAAATGATACAAATCATAAAATGAATAACATAAAATATTCTCAAATCAAGTAGTGATGTGAAAATTAAAAAAAATACAATCAATTATATATATTTAAAGTCCAATATACATACTGATATATAAGGTCGGGTTGAGTGGCGATGCCTCGTAGATATTCGGATCATCAGTATAGTTAGGAGGCACATCAACCCACCCCTCTAACCAAGCGGCGTTGTAGTCGTATGTTCATTCCATTAGGAACGCGCGCCAGGTTATAAGCAATCTCGGATATTTCGCTGAAGCTTTGACTATGAGATATGTTCTCTAGCTGATAATACAGTTGTGAAAGGGCCATCCGAATATCTCGGCAGTAAAATTCAATCCGTAAGATGCTCCTAGCTGCATAGGATAGTAGCCACTAGAAGATATCTCAGATGCACCATAACTATATTCGTATCTGTATAGGTTATAGGTTGCCTGTGGCTATGGATAATAGGATTTAGTATACAACTCGAAATCTAATACGCCTATGGATTCTAATCCACATGCGAGGTCATCTGCAGCTGCATCGTGTCCTAAATGACCTCGAGGAGTCCGTCTATGGATTCTCGCGGGCTCTATCAGATTGTGCACCGTAATTCCTATTCTGTATAGTATGCGTAAACTGAAACTTACCGTTGAATCGAAGACCACTCTATGGTTGTCTCATAAATAGTGGTCTCTTGTCATCCATTCATCTGGCCGGTAGATTTTTGACCACCAGAACTATCATCGCTGCTACTTTGGATCTCTGAATCTGAGTATACTGACTCAACACTCTCCATTGGGACTGCAGGTGCCTTTTGTTTTTTTTTGATGTGTTGGGCAATTGCCTTCTTACCCTTCGTGATTCTCTCTGCCTAGCTATGCTGAAAGGATATATGCCGTCCTCTTGATCAAGTCGACCGGATAGTATAGTGGTCTCGTCTAAGCATCTCTCGATAATATCTCTGAGAGTGTCTCGAACAAGGAGTCATATGGTGACTGGCTTCTTTATGGCTGTGACTGATCAGCTGGAAGAACGCGTGGAATATTGCGCTCAACTTATTGCCCTGTATGACCTTAGCCTTGTTGGCCACGAAACTGGTCGTTTGTGGAGGTGATCCTCACTTATTAAGCTCTGGCTTCGGCTCCTGCACTGGCCCACAAGTCATCCGATCATAGGATCATCTCATCATCAACGAAAGTACTATAGATTGGATCGTGTACTTGAACTTTACTTTCTCCTGAATGCACTTCAGTCTCAACCTCAGATTGTAGTGAACATATACATGGTCATTGAGGTGCTTCTGTGTTAAAACGGATCTTCTTGCTGTGCATAGGGGTTAAGGTGGACAAGTTGCGCTCACAGCCACTTGAGGATATCGTCTAAGAGAGAATCCGGATAGCTAGCCGCTTTAGATTTTTCGGGGACAGCGTAAAATGAATCCACCATTCAGCTGCAAAAATATTGAAGAAAATTACATATAAGAAGTACCATATTAGTAACCATTTAATGCCAAATAAATGTCCTCTTTGATATGTTACATACTTGGATTCATATTTTTCTTACTTACGACAATTGCCGAGACTTCAAAGCTGTCGATGCCCTCTCTAAATATTTTAGTTTGTGAAAAAAATCGTATTGTACTATATTAACAATAGAAGATATCAGTAACTTATACTTGTCACTTAAGTTAATCCGATTATATATTTTAATCTAAAAATATATTTTTAATTTTTAAAAATTATATATAATTCAAAAATTAAAAATTTTTATGTTCGTGTGTAGATCGTCTATAGATCTACAACATATAAAAAAATCAAGCCCAAATCGAAAATTTTGGCATGATTTCTCCTTATTTTCAATTTTTGAGCTATTTTTTTAAGTCTTCTCCAAGAAAATGAGGGAATGAGGTAGGAGAGAGGAAGTACACTTTATTTAGCCTTGGATCTTCCTTCTGATAGTCTGAATTGATGTTATTTTTGAAGTATTTGGGAAAGAGAAGTGGCGGAGCCGCTTTCAAATACTATTGGGAAGGCCTTCTCGGGCCTTCTCAATGGCCGCCTGATGCTTTTATTTTGGGAAGGAGAAGTGGCAGAGCCGCTTTCAAATACTATTGGGAAGGCCTTCTCGGGCCTTCTCAACGGCCGCTTGATGCTTTAAAAGCATCAGGTGGCAATCATTCAAGGAACGGTGTCAACCCGGATCGAAATTGGATTGACTCGGTGTGAACTAGCGGGTTTGCACCAAGTCTGCACTGAACTGACTGGTTCAGGCCGGTTTGGATACTTACTGACTGGTTTCTGGCCGGTTTGGTAGAGGTTTTGGCCGGTACGGGGCTAGAACTAAAAATATTAGTCAAACCAATCCGGTTTCGCACTGGGTCGGCTCGTCCTTGCTCAAACCAGGTGATTCGGGCCTGTTCGGTAGACATTGCTCCTGATGGTATTTTCCCTTTTCTGCTTGAGTGCTCAAAATAGGAGTTGTTGGCAAGGAAATCTAGAGGAGTAAGCATTGTCGTTGAAGAGAAGAGTTATTTGTATCCCTCTCAAATCGTCCCTATATATGCAAATACATATACATGCATTATATATATGTATTTATGTATGTGTATATGCATATATGCCTTATGTATATGTATACGTGTGTGCATGTGTGATATCTAACTGTTGCTGGAAATTGGACCTGGGGGTGACCGCGGACCGAGGGGGAGGAGCTCCGGTTGGTGGTGCGGCGGCGGACGGCTGTCTCCGGCGGATCTGCAAGAAGCCTGTGGTCGAGGGTTCCACCGCAGGCCCTCCAATACTTAAGTCAGAGAGGGTTTTAATGGGGAGAAGAAAAGCAAAGGCATGGATGTGTTTTCAGGTCGGGGCGGAAGAGCCGTCCCCTTGTATAGAGCTCCCCCTCTTTTTATAGGAGGGAGGGGCGGTTACCTATGATCGGGCGTGATCGTGCGAATTGATGAGTTCCCATAAACGACTCGAGATTTCGGGCTAGCTGGCGATTCGTCGAAATCGTGAGTATTCAAATGTTGACAGCCGTTAAGGCGTAGATCGTGGGATTTGATCCCGGAGATGGAGGGATTGATTTTTGGTGTAGAGGGGCAAGTCTACTTCTCCCTTTGACTGGATCTTTCTTGGTCATGAGGCTGACCGGGCTCAATTCTGTCGAGATCGAAGTCGTGAGCTTTGTGGCTGTCGGTATCGAGACCGGGTGCTCTGACGTCGGGCGCTTTGAGGTCTGGAACTCTGTGGTCGGAACTGCCGAAAGCATGTTTGCCATTGTTACCTTCGCAGCCGAGTGCCAGTAGTTTGTTCGCATGCTTGGAGTGATCTATTTTTTTCCCAACACTACCCCCGACTTCCGAGTTCGAGTTATTTAGAGCTTGGGCGAAGGAAGTAATTCATCTTTTTCATGCGGATGAGATCAGGTAGATTTGAATCGTTTTGTCGTTCCGAACGGAGGGGGAAAGGGCGCTTTTGGGCGTCTTTAATGAGAACATAAGGTGGCGGCTTTTTACTTTTCGAGGTGGTTTCGAGCCGTGGGCTCATGATGAGGCTCCAGTGTTCGACAAGACGCCACTTCGATTATGCTTTTAAAGCGACGATCCGAGTTGATACGCTGCTTTGGTTTCTGGGGTCGGGCACGTGGCGCGATCTGGACGGGAGGCGCGGTTCGCCCTCGTCGATTTGAGCCATTAGGAGGGTCTATATAAACCCTGGCCTGGCCCTAAAATTTTTCATTTGGCCGCCATAGTCCTTGTCTCCTTCCTTTTTTGCCTTCTCTCGGTCCTTATTCAGCTTCCTCTGGTGGCGTTCTGAGCTATTTTCTGGTGATCGCCTTAATCCTTCGCTTCCGGCTGTTGGCGTTTTCGGTGAAACCTACAGTAGGTCTCTTACCCACGTTTGCTCGGAGGGCTATCATTTTTCTTTTTCTTCTCCTTTATTTTCTTCTATTTGGTGAGCACGGCAATGTCGGGTGGTGCTTCATCTTCCAGTAGGGACCTTTCTTATCGGAGGGAGGTCGCATCGGAGATGGGCTATGGCCTAGACGAAGTCGGGTCGAACTTGGCCGAGGAGTTGGATTTGATCCGAGCTCGGTTTTTCTTTCAGCGCAGGTTCCGCTTTGAGCCTGCGAGGTCGGAAGACCGAGTGACGAGATCTCCTCCGGGTCGGATCGGAGTGTATGTAGAAACACTCTGGGTTGGCCTGCGGTTCCCTCTGCACGGGTTTGTAAACGAGCTCTTGGCGGCGTACCAGCTCGTCTCGGTGCAGCTCGTTCCAAATTCGTAGAGGACCATCATCAACTTTGTCACTTTGCCTAGCGCACGAGATTCCGACCTTGGTAAATGTCTTCCGCTCGTGTTTTATGCTGAAATCAACCCCGCAGACGGAGAATGGCTTTACCTCGCCCTTCAGGGTGGTAAGCCGTTTTTCCGAGGTGCTCCTTCATTCGTGGGTGGAAGGAGAAATTTTTCTTCCTCTCCTTCGAGCGCATGTGGGAGTTCGACCCATCATGGGGGCTACGCCAGCTCAAGGCCATCAACAAGCCCCTCAAGCTTTCGGTGAGCGAGCAGAAGATTCTCGACGCTCTTTGCAGCCTCGAGGGGGATATTCTTCTGAACGACTTCCTGAGCGAGGAGGCTCTGGTGAACGTTGGCCTGAGCTCGGTGCGCCCTATGGGTAAGGATGGTCATATTGCTCCCCTTCTGTTCCGTTGCTTTAATATTTCTTTCCCTCTTTATTTCCTCTGGACTTTGCTTGGCTTTAGCTCCTCTTTTTTCCAGAAGTTTCGAGGATGGTGTCCAGCAACAACGCTCTCCTTGCTCGGTACAACAAGAGGATGGCGGAAGCTGGCGGAGCTCGTCCAGTCCCAAGGAAGAAGCCTAGGACTACCTCGACTTCTGCTCCCATCGAAGATCTTGAGGTTGAAATCCCTCAGCTTGTTCGAAAAAACAGCCGAAAGGGGGTTGGGGAGTCTGGGCCGGAGGAGGCTTGAGCACGCTACCTTTGTCAAGCGCGCAGTTTCTGCTGAGGCCGCGGAGGAGCCATCGGCACGCGCTTGCCCAACCTCGTGCCCTAAACGATCATCTGTCTGCGGCACTCAGGACCCGTGGTGGGGAGCGGTCTAAGGGTCCCGAACTTTTCTCGAACTCCTTTGTCGGGTCCTTCGAGGCCCTCGGGGGTTGAAGATCGCTCCGAGAGAAAGCTCTATTGCCCTGAGTGGGCAATCTTCGAGGATGACTCCGCACTTCATAATAGCGAGGTCGCTCGCCAAGTCATTCGCTGCGCCCTGCTTCCGGCTGACCGCACCGAGCTACACGCCATCAGGGTCAGCGACTTTGTTGATCAGGCCTACTGTTCGTGTCACGCCCCGAGCCCGAGGCGCGGCAGACGCCGCACGCCCGCACGGCGAGTCGGACAGGCGTGCAAGGCATCGGAACATATCAGAGCAAATACAGATGTTCAAAAATGACAATTATTTAAATTGTTCAAAAGCAGTCTTACAGAGTTCCAAAATAACATTTGCTAACATAATTTAAATGTCCAAACTAAACTAACTAAAATGCCAATAATTGAAAAATCATCGAAAAATCTAATGCACTCCCCAATTCCGTGCGATCAAGCCTCTGGATCTGAAAAATAGAGAAAATAAAATAATGAGCTACACTAGCCCAGTAAGCAACAAAA